>JAODAL010010720.1:0-103606 GCA_025379985.1 Phyllomedusa bahiana | reverse complement strand
TCCTTGAGGAGGCAATTTTTTAAAGGGAGTCATCCACCTCCTACCAAAATCACACCTTCAGTTCCTGAGGCCCCAGTAAAATAAAAAAATATACTCTCCTCCCTGCGGTCCCCGTGCGTCTTCTGTTTTTATCCTGTCACCGCTACAACCACTGATTGCCGCGATCACGTGCCTCTACTTACATCACCGCTCAGAGCAGTTCACCACCAGTGATGCAAATTAGCGGCAGCAGCCAATCAGCGGTTGTAATGGTGCCCTCCTCGTTCGAAAATGACAGGATAAAAACAGAAGACTGGAGAGACGGCGCTGGAACGTTGCAGACTGTACGTATTTGCTGATATGTTTTCATATTTTTTGTGACTTAATAAATATACGTTGTATTACTTTAGCACATTGGGGTATTTATTTTGTTGGTGCGGTTATTTGAGGAATTTACTCCTTCTGTGTTTACATTTTGTTTTGTTATGATTGGTTCATATGTATTGTGTTACTAGATACAGCTGAAACCAGAAGTTTACATACACTTTATAAAAAGACACATCTGCCTTAAAAAATTCTCTCTCTCATTATTCTGGCATTTGGCAAATATAAATAATTTTGGTTCCTAATTGACCTAAAACAGGAAAGGTTTATTGTGATTTCATGTCAGATAGTGATAAAGACATGCAGATGGGGCTTTTTATATAGTGTGTGGAAACTTCTGGTTCCAACTGTATGTATGCACTTTATGAGTAACTTGTGATAAATAGGGTATAAAGACTCAGGATTTCTCTAGAAAGCCAATGGTCTTATCCTTCTTGCCACTTCACCCTTATTAAGTGTAAAACAATAGCCCTTTTCTGCAGGTTTTGGCAGTCAATCATCTTCTGCCTATTCCTAGATATCCGCTCTTGTATGGGCTGCATCAGCTCCTCAGGTTGCTGTAGCTACAGACCTGTTTGATGTATCCTGATAGGCTGCCAACACTGTTTTTTATAGCTGCAGACCTGTTTAATCTCTCCTGATAGACTGCAGGCGCTGGTTGCTATAGCTACAGACCTGTTCAATCTCTCATGATAGGCTGTCAGCACTGGTTGCTATAGCTACAGACCTGGCTTCTACTGCAGCCTAGTAGAAGCCAGTACGTACGCCACCAAATTCAAAATGAAACTGAGAAAACAGGACTGAGGTAAGATGAATCAATGTAGTGAGACAACCCCTTTAAAGGGGTTGTCTCACTACGAAGATTATAGTTGAAAATGTGGGGACCAAAAATCTAAGGATGTACGTCCTTGGTTACTATTGGCAAGTGCTACGGTTTTAGAGAACGGGCTGGTTTACATGTGCTTAGCAACGGTGTTTGTTTACTGGTCAGGGAAGCATTCTGTCCTGCCCAGGTCGTGCACATGCAAAGGAAAGGCAGTGAAGAGGAGGGGCAGGGATGTGTGTATTGGCAGGCATGGAGGAGAAGCAGTGAGAGGACTTGCAGGGGGGTTGTGTGTATTGGCAGCGACATGCAGGGACAAGAGGCAGTTAAGAGCGGGGGGAGGGTGTATTGGCAGCCACAGGATGTGTGTATTGGCAGCCACAGGGATGGAGGAGAGGCAGTGAAGAGGATACAATACACACAACCCCCCTGCATAGGGGGTACATCAAACAGGTCTGTAGCTACAGCAACCTGAGGAGCTGATGCAGCCCATACAAGAGGGGATATCTAGGAATAGGTAGGACACTGTTAATGGACACATATTGCAAAGTGACTTGTTTTTGCAAGATCTTTAACATAAAAAGCAATCCTTGTAGTGAGACTCCTTTAAGCCCCACTCCTGAAAAGGCCTTAATGACCAGCATATTTTTTTAGTTTTTGCCCCCTTGCATTTTAGTGGTCGTAACTTTAGTATTTTTT
Organism: Phyllomedusa bahiana; assembly: GCA_025379985.1. Lineage (NCBI taxonomy): Eukaryota > Metazoa > Chordata > Amphibia > Anura > Hylidae > Phyllomedusa > Phyllomedusa bahiana. Next base: position 101,721 of record JAODAL010010720.1, on the reverse strand, counting down.
CAATGACGCAGTTGTATGAATCCTTGTTTTATGCGGGAGAAGTTGTACCGTTTTGAGGGCATAGTATGAGTTTACATAGAAATTACTGCAGAATTGTTTGTCAATTATTTTTCAAAATGTTTATTCTAAATAATTTTTTACACCATTTACATTTCACACTAAATAACCTGTAGAAACCTAATATGTATTTTTTTGTGGAATAATAAAATATTTTTTTTATTAAATATGTATTTTATTTTTTTTACTTATTTCATTCATTTTTTTCTTAACTTTTTATGTTTTTTACTTTTTTTTTTTATAATCCCATAAAGGGATAACTATTTTACAATTTTCTTTACACTTATTAATGTATTAGCATCTTGATATATGCCAGCACTTTTCTTTCTGTATCAGTATGACACAGGCAGCAGTAGGGGCAGTAAACAGTTTGCCCTGACTGCAGGCTTGTTATACAGACAGCCCTGGGGCTACTCTATGTCTCCAGGGCTGACTATACAGACGTTTCCTGGGTCCCATCGGGTCACCGGGAGTCCCGATCACCTGATGGAGCAGGGTAAAGCCCTTTGATTATGCTGCGGTTCAAGGGTTAAGCGCCGGGGATCGCAGGTTTCCTTCTGCTTCCCGGCACTTGCACAGACTGCTCTAGGAACACAGCTGTTAAGTACAGCTCTTTTTTTGCGGTGCTGGGAGACACAAAACTCCTCTTTCTGCAGCAACGTTTAAAGAGGTCACTGCAGAAAGAGGAACTGCACCGACTATAGTCAGTGGGCGGTCGATAACGAGTTAATACACTTTTATTGATTTTACTTTTTTGGTGTCTGATTCACGTTGTGTGAGAACAGTGAATACACTTACAATAATTATCTATAAAAAATGTAGCGGCCACCTTAATACTTACAAAATGTCTTTAGTAATGAAATGTGGGATGGTATTCAGCAATAAATACATACAGTCAGTCCTTGACTTACACCGTTCCGACTTACATCTGTCCCCTAGTTACAAACAGAGACTTTTGGGGCATGATGGCACTTGTAGTTCCATGTGAAACAGCAGATAGTAGCTGTGGAACGACAAGTTCCAGCATGCCACAGTAGCATATGAGGTGAAAATGAGGTGAAATCTTCTTAACAAGGGCACAGACAGCAAAACAAATGTAAAAACCCTTCCCTGCACTATCCAAAACAAAAAAAAAACTTTTGTGTTGTATTATATTTAATAAATATACCTGTTCCAACTTACATACAAATTCAGCTTAAGAACAAACCTTCATTCCCTATCCCGTTCATAACCCAGGGACTGCCTGTACTTTCCAAACAGCTTAGATATACTGGGGGTGTGGAGAAAACATGATTGTATAATGAAGAAATCAATACTTAGGATAAAAGGTTGCTTCAAGGCAATTTCTGTTTTACTGTTAGCCCTGACTATAAAACACATACACATAAATCAGTGTAACCATTGCTTCCCTTGTATAGATATCAGGCACATGCAGTTTGCGCTGTGCATGAGTTTGCTCTTCTTTACAACAGTATTTTTGTTTAAATTTTAACCAGTGTTGTAGTAATATGGAATACCGAGGTTGTATATTACAAGTTTTATTTACTGGATCAAAAACGTGTGTTTACTAAAGATGAAGATTTTAACATTAAAGGGGTTGTCTCACTACAAGGATTGCTTTTTATATTAAAGATCTTGCAAAAACAAGTCACTTTGCAATATATGTCCATTAACATGCCCCTTCCTATTCCTAGATACCCCCTCTTGTATAAAGCTGCATCAGACCTTCAGGTCGCTATAGCTACAGACCTGTTCAATCTCTCCTGATCGGTTGCCAGCACTGGTTGCTATAGCTACAGCTAACACAAATATCAGTGGCACACTAAAGACTAAGTAAAACCCGCAAGGTAAATGGGAATATTGGAAATGCATTACTGCTAAGGAAAATATAAAAAACCCTGGGACTCTTAGTTTTACAGTATTTGAAAAAAATTGTATTAAGCTCACCTCCCAAAACGTCAAGGGGATCCCAGAGCAGGTGAGTCCCTACACTAAACATGTTACCTCACAAAGGCGTAAATCCAGACTGCAACTTCAGGAATGGTAGGAACTAGCAATTGATTATCCTGCACGGGTTTTTAAAAAAGAGGCAGCTGAGTGCAGCAAGCCAATGAGATTGCCAATCTCAAATGAACTACAAAACATAATTAGGCTGTGCACATCAAAAAATTATTTCTGAAAAACGCAAGCATAGGTGCACACTGAAAGGCAATATATACATCTAACACAATATAAAGTGCACACTAAAGACAAAAGTAAAACCAAAGGTATATAGGAATATTGGAAATGCATTACTGCTAAGGAAAATATGAAAAACCTGGGACTCTTAGTTTACAGTATTTGATCAAAAATTGTATTAAGCTCATTGTATATTACTTGTATATTACAAGTTTGATTTACTGGATCAAAAACGTGTGTTTACTAAAGATGAAGATTTTGACATTAAAGGGGTTGTCTCACTACAAGGATTGCTTTTTATATTAAAGATCTTGCAAAAACAAGTCACTTTGCAATATATGTCCATTAACAGTGTCATTCCTATTCCTAGATATCCCCTCTTGTATGAGCTGCATCAGACCTTCAGGTCGCTATAGCTACAGACCTGTTCAATCTCTCCTGATAGGCTGCCAGCACTGGTTGCTATAGCTACAGACCTGTTCGATCTCTCCTGATAGGCTGCCAGCACTGGTCGCTATAGCTACAGACCTGGTGTCGTCAGCAGCTTGTTACTGCAGGCCAATATGAGACAGTAAAGCCAGTAAACACCCCTGAATTCAAAAATGAAACTGAGAAAACAGGACTGAAGATGAATCGATGTAGTGAGACAACCCCTTTAAATAGGTTCCCTCAAGTAGAAATAAAAGGCCATACTGACATCTCGTGGAGTGACATCAAAGGGGTGTTCCAGTTTTTTTAATATTAACATTCAATAAAGCATGGGTGGGGGGAAATAAAAAAAAAATGCATAATTACCTCCCAGTCCCTTGTTGCTGCTGTTCTGTGGCGCCCCACGATCCGCTCCTCTTCACTTCCTGTTCCACATGTAATCCAATATTCACTGACTATGGAGCCTGAGCCTCTGCTGATGGATGGTACTTGGCACAGGAAGTGAAGAGCAGAGTATCCCGGGGGAATACAGAACAGCAGTGTTGGGGGACTGAAAGGTAAGTATACCTGTTTTTCTTGTTTTTTTTTCCACCCACCTTGGCCCTGTTTAGTTTAAAAAAAAACTGACATACTCCTTTAAGGCTTTGTTCACACCTGTGTTGTTCATTTCCTAATGGTGGTGCCAGATGAATCACACAATGAAGACCAAACACTATTAACTATAATGGGATTTGTCAGGTTTCTGTCATGGACTTATTTTATCAGACAAAACAGCACTGCATGCTGTGCAATTTGGTCAGGTATTTTTGATAGAATCTGTGACAGGGTCTCCAATGCAGATGTGAACAGAGCCTTAGACAAAAAGGATCCTGCTCTGATGAGCTCCGTGCAGCCATGTACTACAGAGTCATCCTCTGATTTGAGAGGGAGCCATATAATGCTACATTTCCCAAACACAAATTTTATATCTAATGAGCAGGACCGGACTGCCCATAGGGCAAACCTGGCTCGGAGCGCCCGCCGAAGGGGCCGGTGTTTCCCCCCAGCGGGCCCCGAGTGCCAGCGCATGGCGCATGTATAGGGGCCGCAATGGTCGCATATGTGACCGGACCCCTATTCCAGGAGCCAACAGGCCCCCCTCCCCACACGGCTGCATGGCCGGGTCACAGACCCAGCCATGCAGCCATCACGGCCGCCAGCTGCACCGCGCGGTGCACGCAGCGGCCGAGGCAGAACATCTGGGATCTTCTGAAAGTGGCGCCGCGTACTTGTGCTCTAATACGGGCGAGATGCGCACCGAAATTACGGTAATCCATAGTTCTCATAGAGAACTATTAGTGATATCGCTAAAGAGGATATAAGGGAGAGCGCAATCAAGTGGAATAAAAAACAAACAACAGCTCCCAAAGGTGTATTGTGGGCCGCTCACCTTTTAAAGTTGTACAGAATGGTACAACACATATATCCAGCATAAATCGATGTATCGATATAGCCTCAGGTTCTCCGTCAGTCAGCAGCCGTAGGACTCTCCGCACTCATGGATACACTCTGCGCTGAGGATCCACGGCAAAAGTACAAGTTCTATTGCAAAGGAGAAAAACTAGCGCTCGGAGAAGAAAAATCTAAGAACACCTGGGTAAGTTAAACCACTGGAGTGGTGTCTTAGTTTATTTTAGATAAGTAACACAACGCGTTTCACCGGCAGTCCACCCCGGCTTCCTCAGGTACAAACGAAAGTGCACGTGCAGCGGTTATAAAGGAACCGCGAAATGAAAGTGAGACTATGACATCACAATGGGTCCAAATTGAAACATTCATTTTGGACCCATTGTGATGTCATAGTCTCACTTTCATTTCGCGGTTCCTTTATAACCGCTGCACGTACACTTTCGTTTGTACCTGAGGAAGCCGGTTTGGAATGCCGGTGAAACGCGTTGTTTTACTTATCTAAAATAAACTAAGACACCACTCCAGTGGTTTAACTTACCCAGGTGTTCTTAGATTTTTCTTCTCCCAGCGCTAGTTTTTCTCCTTCTTGCAATAGAACTCAGAGAACTATGGATTACACCTCCTCTCCCCGCTAGTACAATACGATCGTATTGTACACGCGGAGAGATAAGTGACATGTCACTTATTCGCCGTGCTTTCACGCCACGAGTAATGCATGTCTAATGCTGATCAGCGCGAGCTCCCGAGACAGACAATGTATTGCGGCGCGTGCAGTACGCGCCGCAATACATCTTGTGAACATAGCCTAAATCATCAGCCCCTGTATTTATTGTCTGCCATTGACTGCAAGAGTAAGAACACAATTGCAAAATTGTTTATTTGCTTTCGTTAATGGAGTTTCTTTTGGCTTTTTTGGGAGGGGAGAATTTTACATTGTGCATTGAATTATTCTGTATACTTGAATAACGAGTAAAATAAATACATTTAATCAAAATAATTTTATACTTATTCTCTATTCAATTTTAGTTTTAGCAAACAAAAAAAAATTAAATGAGTAAATTGTACAACAAAAAATCACATACAATCAGGGTGTGATATGTGGAAAGCGCTGTGTGAATGTGATTATTCATAAGCCGAGATGCTTAAAGCATATGGATGTGGAGAAGTAAAGTAGGAACTCAAGTTGTTTGCAGATAGCAAATAAAGGAATTAAGTTGCTATAAGGATTACTGATATAGACTTACAACTCTATGCCGTAAGCAGAACAATATGTTCTTCCATCCTTTGTCAAAGTAGAATTAGTGGAGCGATTTGCCATTTTGTCAGGGATTTTGATGAAATAGAGAGTTACACATATTAGTTTAGCTGAATCTACATACAAATATCTAATGCTGTCTATGACCATCCTTTGGGGTAGTCTAGTTCTGATTTTTTGGCGCTGGTTTTGCACGCATATTGCGTAGAAGCTGCTGAATCTATGCTGTCTATGTGGTCATGATTTAGCGTTCTAGCTACAAGCAACACTTACTGGTGGGTACCATTTAAAGTGCTCAACCTGTTCCAGCAGTAATGTGCCTGATTTGCTGTACTGACTTTTAAATGATATTTGTACGTTGTAGTGCAACCGACTCCGATGCCCAATTCAGGCGCATTACAATGCTTGGCGCTTGTAATGTACTGATACTGATGGCCTGATTACAATTACAGGATGGGCTGCCTAGACTTGGGTGAAAAGACACCATGACTTTACATGTCGCTTATGGAGCATTACATTCCATGCTGCTTAGGCACTTTATAGTATAATATTTTTGTAATGTAGGATGGTAAGGGCAATTTATAATATCATTATTTAGGCACTTGTACAGAAGAGTTATTTAGACACTACATGGTATATGTAATTAGGTACTGTATAGTATGGTTATTTCTATACTGTATGACACCATATGGGGAGGGCACCAACAGACAATGCTGCACAGAGCACCTTTAACTCCTTAACGACCATGAACCGTCTTTTGACGTCGGCTGGTGCAGGTCATTCGTCTGCTGCGACGTTTTTTTGGCGTCGCTGCAGACATCGGAATTTGCAGCGCCCGGCGCCGCAGCAGCGCTGTGAGCGGGGCTGTGCTACACAGCCCTGTTCCCAGCACAGCTCCTGCAAGCACCGGGGAATGGGGGAAACCTCCGCTCCCCGATGCTTTAACCCTTTGATTGCCACACAATCTTAGGGTTTCCCTGCTATGTTGGGTGATCGGGACACTTGGTGACCCGACAGAGCCCGAGGAACGGCTGCACAGTCAGCCTGGGGACTAGATTTGCCAGGGCTGTCTGTGAACAAGCAGTGATCGTGCAGATGTGCGTGCCTAATCATCCTGTGGCAGACTAACACAGATTGCAATGTATTGCATATATGAATTGCTAATACATTACTAAGTGTAAAAAAATATATGATAGTAAACAGTTTCCCTCATGGATTTAAAAATATAAAAAAAAACATAAAAAATGTTTAAAAAAAAATAATAATAAAATAAATAGTTAATAAAAAATAAGTGTGCATACATTACACACACAAAAAACCTGTCACATGTTTAGAATTAATCTAACAGAGTTATAAGGTTGAATGTGTAAAAAAAAAAGAAAAAATTCTGCAATTATTATAAAGTGAACTAAACTATTCACCCTAAACACAACTTGTCTTGAATAAAAGGGGGCCTCATACAACTGGGGTCATTGAAAAATAATAAAGTTACAACTGTTGAAGGGGCAAACTAAAAAAAATTCTGGTCAAAAGGGTTTGCACGATCTCATTTCATACTCCTGCATCAGCTCTTCAGTCTGTGTGTCAAAGTGGGCGTGTGTGATTTGTTTGAATGCAGATCAGTGACCAGCATGGATGACATCACAGGCTTCCCTCTCTGTATCAAAGAAAGGTCTGTTTATGCATAAGCGTGAGTAGCTGAAGTAATGTTTTTGCTTCACAGCACAAGGTCCTAGGTTCAAATCCATGCAAGAACAAAACATGTTGTTTTTTTTTCTTTTTATCAATGCACAGACCTCATTGAGGTTTCTTTTTTATTTATCTGCACTGTTTGACTAATTACTAAGGAGAACAGAGGATGGGAGTAGAGTGACAGCACCTGGGGTTTGAACACTCAGTAGCTGCCTGAGAGGAGAGGTGATGTCTGAGCATGTGCGACCAGGACTGAGGAGCTCTCTGCCCTAGTCGTATCCCCTGGAGATGAGCTGTAAACAATGGATCACTTAAGGGGCAGCTAAAGGAAAAACAGTGCAGAATTTTTAATAATAACGAATGGTGAAAATGTTTGTTATTTCATTTGCAAGCTTCCCACGTAAATTTTACTTTGTGGCAAAACCCCTTTAACTACTTTTCAGGTGTTCGGCTCAAGGGGTTAAACAAAAGCCTGGCTCTGGGAACACATGTCCACCCTAAGGTTAGGTGTAATTAGTGACCAATGAGGGACTAGAGGAAAATAAAGACCAAGGAAAGGAGGATAAGACAAAAGACAGACTAAAAATCAAAATGACTATTCGTTTTCTTGCTTCGAACTCATTTGCTGCCAAAGGGGGTTGTGATAGGCCGAACTTGCATGGTTTTTTTTTGTTTTTTTTTTGTTATGCCCTGATTACTGCTTCATGGAGCTTACTATCTAATTTTTGCGACTGGACTTACAAACAGGCATACAATGCTATCATTAGCAGGCTGGAATAGATTCAGACTCCAGGGCAAACAAGAGAGAATTCCTGCAAATGCTGGTAAAAGTACAAACCCTGTACAGATGGTGCTTTGCTTGAAACTCACCCCAGATTTTTATTAGTATTTCCATAACATATAATGGGCAATAATGAGCAATGGGCAGAATATTTAACATCCTACCCACCTCTCTACCTCTCTACACCATTGGCTAGAAAAAAAAGATGACACTTGAAGCTTTTATATAGATATCAGAGTCATTACAGTGATCTGTGTAAATTGTGCAAAATGCATGAGTATTCACAACCGCAAACATAAGGGCTAGTGAACTAGATATGTAGGCCAATAATAAACATTTGCCCTGGAGCTAAAAATCTGCCAGCATGCCCCAGTGTTGCCAAGCAGCAGTGTTTATTGACAGTGAAACTAGTATGGGTTCTCTGTGAACGTCAAGGAAGGTTTTGTCATGTAAAATAAACACAGCTGATTCATCTTCGCCCATAATAAAATAATAGCCATGAATGTTATGGAAAATATAGCCTGGTACATGAAGTTAATCTGAAGAAAATTTAGAAGAGAGGTTGATTTAAGCAAAAAAATAAATAAATTTAAATGAAATACAAATAAATTACATTAATTAAATTAATACATATATGTGTGTGTAGAACAGTAATAATTACTGTGTTAAATATTGTTCTTCATAGTATAATGTACATTGTAGCTTTTTTTCCCCAAATAGGCTCATCTCTGTAGAACAGTTGTACAAAATTGGATCCCATTGAGCCTTATGATGGGGTCCAGTAGAAACACAGAGGTCCCAGTATTACTTTCCTTCTGCATCAGGTTTAGACTGGCCCACAAGGATGCAGGGAACACCCTGGTGGGCCCCTGAGCATTGCAGGCAAGGGGGTACTTTTCTGAGAAAAAGGCAAAAAACAAGAGGCAAAGTACAAAAGTCATGTGCATTTCTGTGCAGTAGCCGTGAGCCCCAAGTATCAACTCCACTGATGGGCTCCAAGAATCAACTCCATTGGTGGGTCCCAAGAATCAACTCCATTGGTGGGTCCCAAGAATAAACTCAATTGGTGGGTCCCAAGAATCAACTTCATTGGTGGGTTCAGGAATCTAACCCACAGGGTTGGGAACAATAATCAACCCCACTGGTGGGCCCCAGGAAACAACTCCACTGGTGGGCCTAAAGAATCAACTCCATTGGTGGGCCCCCAGAATCAACTTCTTTTGTGGGACCCAAGAATCAACTCCACTGGTGAGCTCCAAGAATCAACTCCATTGGTGGGCCTCAAGAATCATCTCCACTGGTGGGCACCAAGAATCATTTCCACTAGTGGCCCCCAAGAATCAACTGCATTGTCGGGTCCCAAGAATCAACTCCATTGGTGGAACCCAAGAATCAACTCCATTGGTGGGATCCAAGAATCAACTCCATTGGTGGGACCCAAGAATCAACTTAATTGGTGGGTTCCAAGAATTAATCCCACCGGTGGGATCCAATAATCAACCCCACCGGTAGGACCCAATAATCAACTCCACTGCTGGGCCCCAGGAAACAACTCCACTGGTGGACCTAAAGAATCAACTCCATTGATGGGCCCCAAAATCAACTTATTTTGTGGGACCCAAGAATCAACTCCACTGGTGAGCTCCAAGAATCAACTCCATTGGTGGGCCTCAAGAATCATCTCCACTGGTGGGCCCCAAGAATCAAATCCACTAGTGGCTCCCAAGAATCAACTCCATTGGTGGGTCCCAAGAATCAACTCCATTGGTGGAACCCAAGAATCAACTCCATTGGTGGGATCCAAGAATCAACTCCATTCGTGGGACCCAAGAATCAACTCCATTGGTGGGACCCAAGAATCAACTCCATTGGTGGGACCCAAGAATCAACTCCATTTGTGGAACCCAAGAATCTACTCCACTGGTGGGCCCCAAAAATCAACTCCATTGGGGGACCCCAAAAATTATATCCACTGTGAGTCCCAAGAATCAACTCCACTGATGGACCCCAAGAATCAACTCCATTGGTGGGTCCCAAGAATAAGCTTCACTGGTGGGCCCCCAGAATCAACTACACTGGTGGGCCCCCAGAATCAACTACACTGGTGGGCCGCAAGATACAATGATAGTCTAAATAATATATAGGGAAGCAGGTGCATACACAGAGTAAATTGACAAGGTATATGAACTCACTATACCGTTGCTTGATCCTCCATTACTTGAAATAGATTGTCAGATCATGGTCATAGATAAATTGCAACAGAAGGTCACCAATGATATCCTCGGTTATCCAATGGTGATATAATAGAAACTCAAATCTATAGAGGATTCCCAAAGGAAGATAATGCAATAATATATCAGTCTTCCCCTACATTGTCCCAAATATACCCTGGCAAAAAAGTGGGGTCATTGCCCCGATAAAGGCAGCCCCACACTGGATAGCTGGTCCCTAGCAATATCATTAACATAGCCCTAACATAAATTAACAAAATAAAATGTAACTGTCATGCAGACCATGATGAGGTATGTAATAACTTATGCAAAAGATGTCCTGCTTACAATAAATGAACCCGACGCGTTTCTCCCGGACATAAAAAAGAGGGCTTTATCAGGGGATTAGTTGGCTAGCAAACCCTCAATGGGGCAATGATACTCACTTACATCCTGCTGATATCTAAAAGTAACGTTCAGGGTTAAATATTTTTCTGGCAGTGATTTTTTTTAATTTTTTTTTTTAGGAGAAACATACCCATTGTAGGAACTGGAGGGTGGTGCATCTATTGACCGGCTTGTTGTCTTTTTCCAGTGGCAACTGAAAGAACTGTGATTGCAGCTCTGGGCTATAAAACAGACAGTAACTCTGAATAGTACAAGATAAAAAAAAGTAAACGTTAAACAACTATCCCCTTATATACAAAATTTTTCCCCATTTGCTTGCTTTAAATCCCCTTTTTTAGTTGGAAATTTTTTTATAAAAAACCATTGTCATACAAAATCCCCTTTCACACTTTTTGGGTTTGTTCAGGGAGTTTACCCCGGTTACAAGGCTTTAGGGATCCGTCGGGGGTCCGAAAGTGGGTCCCCAAGCGGTCTAAAAATTAGCGTGGATTATATGCTCTCTATCCCGAACACGCAAGCGGCGTTCACATGAGAGATCACTGCTGAGTGTTTCAATAGCACAGCTCGGCTCCGTCTTGCATGCCCAATTCTTTTCAAGACGGAGCGCAGCTGCCGCTAATGAAACACGCAGCAGTGATCCCTCATGTGAACGCCGCTGGTGTTCAGCATAGCGAGCAGTGATATCTCACTGCTAATTGTTTAGATCTGTCTTGGGGACCGACAGAGCGGACCCCAAGAAGGATCCCTAAAGTGCTTGTAACACGGAGGGTAAACCCATAGGCCTTATTCATACTTTCCATGTTAAAGTTTGGATGAAATACGGATGTGTAACGTGGATCAATTTTATTTTTTTTACATTCTAGTCACTTTTTAGATTTGTTTTGTATTTATTGTTGTCATATATTTTATTAGAAGTCTATACTTTTATGTCTATTTTTTGTTAAAGGCGGAACTATTTTTTGGTTTCTTGGTAATATTCCTGAAATAAAGGTGTTAAAAACAGAACAAATTCAGAAACAACTGCACAAAAATGTTAGCAAGCATTTTTTTTTAAATTTAACCCATTGACTTCTATGGGTAAAACATTTTTACTAACACATATCTGTTGGGACATTCTTCACATTGAACAAATAAAACATCATATGTGTAGAAAGTCATGTAGAGAAAATGGAAAAATTTAATGAAACCATTCAAATTTTATTTTCAAAAAGTCTTCATTGAGAAAAATTTATTTTATACTTGAGTGTGAGTGAGCCCTTAGGGGTATAAAATAAATTTTTCTCAATGAAGACTTGTTGAAAATAAATTTGAATGGTTTGATTAAATTTTTGCATTTTCTCTACATGACTTTCTACACATATGATGTTTTATTTGTTCAATGTGAAGAATGTCCCAACAGATATGTGTTAGTATAATGTTTTACCCATAGAAGTCAATGGGTTGAATTAAAAAAAATGCTTGCTACATTTTTGTGCAGTTGTTTCTGAATTTGTTCTGTTTTTAACACCTTTATTTCAGGAATATTACCAAGAAACCAAAACATAGTTCCGCCTTTAACAAAAAATTAGACAAAAAAAAGTTTGGGCCCTTCTAATAAAAATTTTTTTTTGACAACAATAAATCCCAAAACAAATCAAAAAAAGTGACAAAGAATTTTAAAAAAAATTTTAAAAATTTGATTCCACGTTACCATCCGTTTTTCACCCAAAAATTTTTAACATGGAAAGTATGAATAAGGCCTTTAAACTTTCTTTCTGTTATCAGAATTCTCCTGGGGTAAAAAACCAATGTTTAATGATTGCAAAAACCGGGAATTACTTTTTTACCAAATTTTATTCAAAAATTTTGCATTTATTTTTCCGTTTTGTTTATTTGTTGAATGGGGGGATATTGTTTTTTTCATGTATTTTTTGGGGTTAAAGGATTTTTCCTCACAATTAGTTTTAAAAACCATGTAGACAAAGGTAAATAAAGAGTATTACCTAATACATTGCTATTCTGATTTTCCTTTGTTTAGAAGATAGAAGAGATTTTATCTTTCCGGGTTTTTTTAACCCCAAAATTTCTTTTTTGTCACGACCACCCCCTCTCTACTTCATTGCTCCCGTGACCCCGTTGACCCCTGGTGACTCTCCCCTTTCCCGTTTTTTTATCCTTTTAGCACAGGGACTTCTTACCTATGTTTCTCACAAAGGGTTTTGCTCAAATTTGAGCACTGGCCCTTTTGAAATTACCCGTTTAAAAACCTCTGTAGTCGGGACTGTAACAGGTCAGTAAAGGGAAAAGCAAAACTGATATGCCAAAAACACTGTTGTTTAAAAACCCCCCCAAAGCCTGGCAGGGAAATGTGAGTCTGAAACTAGCCCTGGGGTTTTGTGAAACCAAAAATAGGTTTAGACAAACCCTTTAAGTCAAGTTTACAATCCCTTTAATTTTGGGTTTTTTTTTCAAAGGGGCCACAAAAACACTGAATTTTAGGAAAAGGGTTTTTTTATTTCCCGCTTTAAAAAAAAAAAAAAAAAGGGAAAAAAAAAAAAGGCCCCCAAATGTATTTATGGGGGCATTGTTTAAATATGGCCCGAAACAAATAATTTAAAAGGGGGTTTTTTTAAAAAAAAATCCCGGCTATATAAACCCTTTTGGTAAAAAAAAACAATTTTTTAAAAAGGAAAAATCCCAAATTTTGGGGTCAAAGGGGGTTTTAAAAAAGGCAAAAAAAAAAACAAAAAGGAAAGCGTTTCACCTACTAAAACAGGAGGGGAGTGGGAAAAGGGGACGAAAAAAGCTATTTGGGAAAAAAATTTAAAATGTGTAAAATAAAGATTTAAAAAAAGCAAAGCTGGAGTGGGAAAAAACATTCGCTATAGGGAAAATTTAAAAAGTTTCCCCCCAAAATTTTTTTTTTAAATATATAAATAGGGAAAAAAAAAATTTTTAAAAGAAAATGTTGGCCCTTTGAAAAAAATAGGGTGGAAAACGTAGAGGGCGATGAGGAAAAAGCAAAACCTATTTAAAAACTTTTTTTCCAAAAAGGGATTTACGGGTGGGATTTACCTTCCTGTTCAAAAGAGGGATGAGGGGAAACTCCAACTTAAAAGTTTCTTGTCTAACCCCGGAAGAAAAGCAAACTCCGTCTTTTGAAGTTTTAAAAAGACAAAATCCCCAGGTCCAGTTGGGGATAAACCCAGTGCCCCAAGGGGTTAAGTGAGTCCCTGATTGGCCCCCATTTTTAATTTTTTTATGGATGCCCAATAAAGGGGTATGTCCCAAAGGATTGGGCATTTGCAAAAAGTGGTTTCCCAAAATTCAAAAGGGGGTCAAAAAAGTGATCCGGAAACTAAAAGGCCGGGGAATTTTGCCCTGTTTTTAGGTAAAATTGTTTGAAGGTTTTTTTCAGGGGTTTCTTTTTTCCTGGAGTAAAATTTTAATGAAAATAAATGTTTAACGCCGTTCCGGAATGGGTTCATTAAAAGGATCGGTCCTGTCGACTAAAATCATCAGCTTCTAAAGAAAGGGAAATCAGTGCTAGAAATGGCGGGGTTTAGGAAAATGGATGTCAAAATATCTTGATTTTTTTTTAAAACATTTGATACGGTGGGCCCATTTAAAGGGTTTGGGAAATAAAATGACCCAAAGCTTGGACTGGGGGAAAATGTGGCAAAATGGGTAAGCAACTGGCCTCCGATAAAAAAAACAAAGGGTAGTAAAATTTAAGGTAAATAATCAGGAAATGGTTGCTTTTTACTAGTGGGGGAAACCCCAGGGGTCGTAGGGCCCCTATTCCCCTTTAAAAATTTTCTTTAAAGGGTCTTACACGGGGTTGCAAGTTTGGAAATTTCGATTTTTTGCAGAAAGGTTACTAAGCTTGTAAAGTAAACAAAAACAAAAAGAGGATAATGGTTAAATTAAAAAAAAGGGTTTTGGGGTAAATTGGGGCGGGAGGGGAAAGGCTGAAAGAGGGTTTAACCTGATAAATTTCAAGGTTATGCACATGGGGAGGAAAAAAATTCTTTTCTTTGGAATACATTGGGTTAAAAAGGGGAAAAAAACGGGTAAAAGTGGGCAACGAGAAGGTTGGGGAAAACCCGGTGGACAGTAAACTTAATTTTAGCAAACCAGTGTCAGGGAGCAGCTGCCAGGCAAATTGGATCATTTGGGGTGGGATTAAAAAAGGGGCATTGAGGCAAAATTTATGAGAAATTTTTTTCCCTTTTACAAAACAAACTGGTTAGGGCCCCCAAAATGGAAAATTGTTACAGTTTTGGGACCCCGTGAAAGGAAAGACATTGTAGGGCTTGGGAAAGGGGACAAAGGCGGGCAACAAAAATAATTAAAAAAGGGCGGGTGGTTTTTTAATAACCCGGGAAAGATTAGCAAAATTTGGGTTATTTAGTTTTTGAGAAAAATTTCGGCTTCCCGGGGGGGAAATATAATAAATATGTTTTTTAAAAACATCAAAAGGGCAATATAGAGATTTCCCCAAAATTTTTTTTATAACCCCGGGCTGTATCTTTGAACAAGGGGGATCCCTTTTTCGTTTTTGAGGGGAAAGGGAAAATTTCTACATAAACTTGAAAAGGGGTTCTTTTCTGTAAGGGGCTAGCGGGGGCTGTGGAAACTCCCCTGCCAGAGGGAAATTTTCATGGTGGAAATTTATGACCCGGGTTTTAAAAAAAGGGGGTTTTGGGTGCCTTTCTGGGGGTAATTAAATAAACAGGTTTTAGTGTTAGGATTCTGGAGAGGGGTCATTGATCCAGGGATTTTTCCCATTGCCGGGTTTTTGGGGGGCGGGAAAAAAAATTTTTTCCCTAAAATGAGGACAAATGGCTTTCTACCTTATTGGGGTTTTTTGCCTTCCTCTGGATCAACACCTTAGCACAACAGCTGGAACGGGATGACGTCTCGTCATTTTCGGCCTTACAAACTTGAAACTACTATGAAACAACCCCTTTAAGTCAAGTTGACAATGTAGGTATCTGGCTACAATAGGATTAATAGTATTAATAGTGAATTCTTTGAAAGTTGGATACATTCTTAAGAAATGTTGCAGATTCTTGAAGTCTAGAACCAGCAATAATTCATAGAGCTGAAATCTCTGCATTCCTCTCATGTCCCTAGAGGCACATCACCTGCCTTTACAATCAGTAACACTTTTCAATCATGTCATTAATACTTCTTCCTTTTTATAGCAGCAAAAATGGATTCTACCTTTCACCGTACTACTGCTCCTTTTTCCCATATATCATTTAATATATTTTAGCTGGTAACCTTGCCCAATTTATATATCACTTAATTCTTCCTTACACAAGCACCAAGGAAAAGAGGAGTGATTAGCATCAGACTGGGATTCCTTTGGCCCACCCAGAAAAAGAAATCGTTGGTTCCAAACTCAACAAGGAACTCCCATAGAGATTAATGAAGTCTTAGCAACCGACCTTCTCTGTTTTGAGACACCTTTCTGTGGCGCCCTTCACGAGAATATGCCCAAACCGGAATCCCCCACCATATTGCACTAACAATTTTATGGTCAAAAACTTATTAAGATTTCATAAATGTGTTATATGGAAAAATCCCTTTAAGACGCAACCAATGAGTTTACTAAATACAAACAGGGCACCAGGTCAATCACAAGCATTGTTGTAACTTCTGAGTTATAATTAAAAGCAGCTAAGATGGCTTGACTAAAACATGAAAGACAGTTATGAATACAATGCGTGATAGCGCTTTAAAAAAATCCTAAAAAACCAATACAGATATATCGGGAGACAACAGCAAGGAAACACAACCACTAGGGCTGATATTCCTCACATGGCATCTTATGGGCATAATAACTGCTGCGCGCGACTGTGCACGCCGCATATGCGGGATTTTTGAGAAGTAAGCGCTGGCCAGCGCATACTTCTAAAATGCTCTGGCTCCCATAGACCTTCACTTTCCCCAGCTGGTAATCATAGCTTTCAAAGAGAGCTGTGTTTGCAAGGCGTACTTTGGACGTATTGCAGCACAATTACACCCCGAACATGCCATGTGAACATACTCAAAGGGGACAAAGTAAATGCAAAAATAACCATAATATTAATATGTTTGTTGCTGCAGATAGTTGGATAGGTTGACAAAGGCCCCATTCATAGTTATATAAGCACTTCAGCAGTAACAAAAACACCCGGTCCTTTGGAGTTGAGAGGGCCTAAAGACATAAGAAGACACCAATATTATAATTGCACATGGTGGGTGGAAAGACCCTCTTTTGCATTGGGACTCAGGAGCGTGCATAAAGGGATACACAACAAAAAAAATGACCAACAAAAGTAAAAAATAAAAATGCCAATTCACCATAAAATCTGTGCAACATTTTCTTTTTTACTTTTAATTGGAGTGCAACTGGAATTAACATAATTTTTTTAAATATATAATTTGTATTACAAGCCGACTATATGAATCATTGTTAAAGAAAACCTCCAGTAAGACAAAAAAAATCCCTCAAGCGGTCCACTACATCCCCATCTCACAACTGCAGAAATAAGCAAAAGGTGACAAAGTTAATAGGCTGAAATCAACAATTGTGGAAGCCGGTTGTCACCGAAAGACCATATCTATTGTTGCCATAGACACAGGTAGATAATTGACTAAAAGCAGATGTTATGACTGTATCAGGCCTACACAACATACGGCCTGCATGTTGCCAACCAAAGGATTTCTGGCAACCACAAAATGGGTAGGGCTTGTGCAAACCCACCCCAAAATGGGTGGTGCTTTGCAGTTTGGTGCCGATTCCAGGAGGCTTTCGCCCCCTTCATCCTGCCAAGTTGTGCAGATCTGGACTATAAATTGCAGTAAGTGGAATAGTACTTAGTAATAAGAACCCTTAGATTGGTTAGTTGTCTGGACTGAATATTACTTCCATTATTGTTGGCAGCCCAACCCCTGTTTATACAGAGAGATGTCCTGCTGATAACAAGTGTTGTGCTTCAGATTCAGGTAGGGCCATTGTGGCTCAATTCATATTGGGCTGGCAACCGCAGAAAAATTAAGCAATCACCGAGTTTTTTCTGGACATGAAAAAAGTAGTGCGTCCAATCGATTAATGATACACTTCCCTTTTCCTGGCTAGATAAAGGCTGGTGATTGGTTATACATGGGCATAACTATAGCCATAGCGACCGCTATGGGGCCCAAAGGTTGGGGAGGCGTACTCAGGTGCAAGAACGTTGCTGCCTTTTGTAGGGAGCTAGAAGTCAGTGGCTTTCTGCTCTCCAGCTCTACTATTTGGGTTCCCTGAAATATGGCGGTATTATTTATAACCTTTAATTATTGCTACTTATGCTGTTGTCTTGTTATTTTACTATGGCGGCCCTATGAATTATAGTTACGTCCCTGGTTGTACTATTTTCCCACGATCGCCAGCAAAATATAGGTTGGGTTCCATACATTGCATGGAATTTATTTGGGTGGCTTTTCACACCGACGGTATTCCGAAGAACTCTGAACATGAATCTTCCACGGTTTTCGGGCAGAAGATGTGCTATTCAATGATTAGTGGGACGGCTGGATCCACAAACCGCGGACAGAACCGTCCCCCAAAACCACTGAAAAGATGAGACAATTCTTAATCAGAATCCGACCGGTATTTTGTCACTGCCATGTGGCTGTAGCCTTGGTTGGTAAATTGCATCACTAAAATTAGCTGAATTGGAAGATTCTGCAACGAATATCTTACACTGGAAACTCAGTGTTTGCAGAAATTGAAATACCCTGTTTCCCCGAAAATAAGACCTTTTAAGAATTTTTATGAATTCAGGGTTTGGCTGCTTATGCTGATGTTTGTGATGAAATCACTACAGTATATTAATACATGTGGATTTTTGTTCAACAATAAATGTGAATTCTTGTTCATGGAAAATTAAGACATCCCCTAAATATAAGTCTTAGCGCGTCTTTAGGAAGAAAAATTAATATAAGACACTGTCTTATTTTCGGGGAAACGGGGTATCAAAGAACTGCAAACATCTCATACAAGCTGAGATAAGGAATGTATTTTCCTTTTCAAAATCCTGTAACTTTCCAACTTCTCCTTCAGCTTAAACACATCATTCTTCTAGAATTTTGATACATACATTCACAAATGCTCATGTCCTTCCCAACCTCGCTGCTAATAAGCACTCGCAGATTTCATCATGTCTCTCGTCTATTTATAAATCAGTGAGTCACCATATCAACATGTTTAAACACACACATGCATGCACGCTGGCATTGTCTGAAGTTTCATCACATCCATCTACCTTCCTTACCAATCCTGCTAATCCAGAATCTAATATGCTGTATCAGAGCACAGTACATGTGGCTATTGCACAAAAATACAAGAAGGTAAAGTGAAGCTACTGTTTAAAGGGTTTTATCAATACAATGATGGGATATTACAACATATGTCTTTTTGGCTTTCAATGGCTTTAAAGGGCCCCATGTTTGGATTTTAAGAGTTTCAGAGGTAGAGCCAATACCACAAGTCTGGCCCAGGCACCACCTTTACCCTGGTCTGGCTGTTCTTCTGCAGGTCATACGCTGTGTAGAGCCAATACCACAAGTCTGGCTCAGGCACCACCTTTACCCTGGTCTGGGCTGTTCATTCTGCAGGTTTATACATACAAGCGCGTATAGAGCCCAAAACCACAAGTCTGGCTCAGGACCACCTTTACCCTGGTCTGGCTGTCCTCTGCAGGTACATACATACAGGCAGTGTAGAGCCAATACCACAAGTCTGGCTCAGGCACACTTTACCCTGGTCTGGGTGTTCTTCTGCAGGTCATACATACAGGGCAGTGTAGAGGCCAATACACAAGTCTGGCCTCAGGCACCCCTTTACCCGGTCTGTTCTTTCTGCAAAGGGCATACATACAGGGCAGTGTAGAGCCAATACCACAAGTCTGGCTCAGGGGACCACCTTTTACCTGGTCTGGCTGTTCTTCTGCAGGTCATACATACAGGGCAGTGTAGAGACAATACCACAACTCGGCTCAGGCACCACCTTTGCCCTGGTCTGGCTGTTCTTCTGCAGGTTTATTTCATACAGGGCATGTAAGCCAATACCACAAGTCTGGCTCAGGCAGCACCTTTTCCCTGGTCTGGCTGTTTTTCTCTGCAGGTCATACATACAGGGGCAGTGTAGAGCCAATACCACAAGTTGGGTCAGGCACCACCTTTTACCCTGGTCTGTTCCCTGCAGGTCATACATACAGGGCAGTGTAGTGCCAATACCACAAGTCTGGCTCAGGCACCACCTTTACCCTGGTCTGGCTGTTCTTCTACAGATCATACATACAGACTCAGTGTACAGCCAATACCACAAGTCTGGCTCAGGCACCACCTTTACCCTGGTCTGGCTGTTCTTCTGCAGGTCATACATACAGGGCAGTGTAGAGCCAATACCACAAGTCAGGCTCAGGCACCCACCTTTACCTGGTTTGGCTGTTCTTCTGCAGGTCAAACATACAGGGCAGTGTAGACCAATACCACAAGTCTGGCTCAGGCACCCACCTTTACCCTGGTCTGGCTGTTCTTCTGCAGGTCATACATACAGGGCAGTGTATGAGCCAATACCACAAGTCAGGCTCAGGCACCACCTTTACCCTGGTTGGCTGTTCTTCTGCAGGTCATAACATACAGGCAGTGTAGACCAATACCACAAGTCTGGCTCAGGCACCACCTTTACCCTGGTCTGGCTGTTCTTCTGCAGGTCATACATACAGGGCAGTGTAGACCAATACCACAAGTCTGGCTCAGGCACCACCTTTACCCTGGTCTGGCTAATCTCCTGCAGGTCATACATACAGGGCAGTGTAGAGCCAATACCACAAGTCTGGCTCAGGCACCACCTTTACCCTGGACTGGCTGTTCTTCTGCAGGTTATACATACAGGGCAGTGTAGAGACAATACCTCAAGTCTGGCTCAGGCACCACCTTTACCCTGGTCTGGCTGTTCTTCTGCAGGTCATACATAAGGGCAGTGTAGAGCCAATACCACAAGTCTGATTCAGGCACCACCTTTATCCTGGTCTGTTCTTCTGCAGGTCATACATACAGGGCAGTGTAGTGCCAATACCACAAGTCTGGCTCAGGCACCACCTTTATCCTGGTCGGGCTGTTCTAACTGTTTTGCGCCATAGTTTAGGCATCAAAGAATCATAAATGTGTCTACTTCTACTAATGTGGTGCGACGCCCCCAAAACGCCCCAAAAACTTTGGCACGTTAAAAAGTGTCTTTGGTGCAGTACCGAGGCACTTATCAAGCCAGCGTTTGGAGGGCGCCTGTTCATACATCTATAGAACTGGTCTACTACAGCTTTTTGACGCCAGAATTCTGGCGCAGCCCCGTTCATACATGTCACTCTTAAGCGATGTTCACATGGCTTATTCACGCCGTAATCGCAGGACGGATTTCGCCCTGCAATTACGCCGGCTGCCGTGCAGCGGGGGCGGGGGGCTGGCAGCTCGCCGGCCCCATAGACAGTCATGATTCACGGCGCGTACAATAATGGACGGAATCCATAGTTCTCTATGAGAACTGTGGATTACCGTAATGCCTGGGATTGATTTCAGCCGTATTGGAGCGCAAATACGGCGCTCAATACGGCTGAAATCAGTCTCAAAATAAGCCGTGTGAACGAGCCCTTAGTTGGAGAGCATCTCTTGATCTGGAATTCTTAGCATACGTGTGTAATGGTACATCCACACGACAAGTAAAATCTATTAGTCAGATTCTACCATTGAAAACCGTGTAGGACGATACAGTTTTCAACTAGTATTTCATGTGGATTTTAGGTTTTTTTTTTCAGCCAATTCTGCCAAATGAGTCAAAAAACAAGTCCCATCCATGTCTATGGGGTATAAGATCAGGGCCGCCATCAGAAATTTTGGGGCCCCATACAGCTGAAGCATCTGGGCCCCCCCCCCCTCCATCCCTGGCTCCGCCCCTGCCAACTCAACCCCCCTTTGCTCCGCCCCCTACTTCCCCATCCCCAGCCAACCCAACAGAGCCCCACCCATCTCCCGGCCCACAACCAGAAAAAAAAATTGTTTTGGGGTCACAAGAAAAAAAAATGAAATTGCGCCATTGTTTTTGGATTTAGTTCTTGCTGGATTTTACAAGGTACAGTCTATCTGTTTTTTGGGGGGTCATTCATATAAAAAAGGTCAAGCAAATCCCAAACCACTATAATGTTACTGACCAAACCAGTATACCCAGACCAATATTGCCAAGCAACAATATACAAATACTAAAAAATATCGCCATCTATCACAACCATATACTGACTAGCACCACCATGGGTGTTATTGACTAAACCAGTTTTACCAAAACCAATATCCCCAAAATTTAACAACAATATACAAGCACCTAATACCCCACATCATCACACATATCTCCCCCATGAAATACTGAATAATACCGCCATACTGGTTACTGAATATAACCATTACATCAAGACCAATTTTTCCTCCATACAGTGACCAAAATAGTGGTATATACTAGTGTACACAGGTCTGCAGACTGTATATTACCTCCATAAAGTGACCATATAGTGGTAGATAGCAGATATACAGGTGCTTTGAAAATTAGTTTACTTACATTTAGGGCCTCACAGGTGACTCTTGCCCTGAGGAGTCGTTAAACTTTCCTTTTTCCTTCTCCATTTGGTCCAGACCTCCATGATGACTTACTCCGTCCACCACTCGTCCCAGTAGAATTTACAACACAAACACCTGAGACTCCTCACTTTTTATCATTTTCCCAACTGAGTGCCCCCCTCCCCATGTACAAACTCCCCCTCCATAATGGTCCAAATGGTAAGAATTACCCCCTGGCAGGGTTTTGGGGCTCCCCCAGTCGGTATGCAGGTTTCAATGGGGCTCCTGGGCGGTAGCTAGGTAGCTTCTCACCTCCCAGTTGGTAGCTAGGGGAGACGTAGGTAGCTCCGGGCATCCGGGCGGTAGCTTAGGGTTCCCATGTAGGTAGAATGGGGGCTCCCTGTAGCTTAGGCCAAACCCCGTAGGTAGAATAAGGGGCCCCCTGTAGATTAGGGCAAACCCCTGTAGGCAGAATAGTCCTCCCTGTAGATTATGGCCCCCCTTGTAGGCAGAATAGTCCCTCCCCTGTAGATTAGGGCCCCCTGTAGGCAGAATAGTCCCATCCCTGTAGATTAGGGCCCCCTGTATGCAGAATAGTCCCATCCCTGTAGATTAGGGGCCCCTGTGGGCCCGAATAGTCCCCCACTGTAGATTAGGGCTTCCCCCTGTGGGCAGAATAGATTCCCCCCTGTAGATTAAAGGGTTTCCTGTAGGCAGAATTGTCACCCCCTGTTTAGGGCCCCCTGTCAACAGGATATTCCCCCACCCCCATTTTTAGGGCCCCCTGTTGGCAGGATAGTCCCCCCGTTTTAAGGGCCCCCTGTTGGCAGGATAGTCCCCCCCATTTTTAGGGCCCCCTGTTGGCAGGATAGTGTCCCCCATTTTTAGGGCCCCTTGTAGGCAAATAGTCCACCCTGTTTTTAGGGCCCCTGTAGGCAGGATTTGTTCCCCACCCCAGTCTTTAGACCCCCCCTAGGCAAAGGGTAGTTCCCCCCTCCTTTTTAGGGCCCCTGTAGGCAGGATAGTTCCCCCCCCAGTCTTTAGAGCCCCTGTAGGCAGGATAGTTCCCCCCCCCCAGTCTTTAGGGCCCCGGTTGCCAGGATAGATCGTCCCCCCTTTTTTGGGCCCCTGTAGGCAGCATAGTCCCCCCCCCCCCCCCGTCTTTAGAGCCCCTGTAGGCAGCATAGTCCCCCCCCCCCAGTCTTTAGAGCCCCTGTAGGCAGGATAGTTCCCCCTCCAGTCTTTAGGGCCCCTGTAGACAGGATAGATCGCCCCCCCTTTTTAGGGCCCCTGTAGGCAGGATAGATCCCCCCCAGTCTTTAGGGCCCCTGTAGGCAGGATAGATTCCCTCCCCCTTTTTCGGGCCCCTGTAGGCAGGATAGATCCCACCCAGTCTTTAGGGCCCCTGTAGGGAGGATGATCCCCCCCAGTCTCTAGGGCCCCTGTAGGCAGGATAGATCCCACCCCTTTTTAGGGCCCCTGTAGGCAGGATAGATCCCCCCCCCCCGTCTCTAGGGCCCCTGTAGGCAGGATAGACCCCCCCCCCCTTTTTAGGGCCCCTGTAGGCCCGGATAGATTCCCCCCCCTTTTTAGGGCCCCTGTAGGCAGGATAGTTCCCCCCCCCAGTCTTTAGGCATCTGTAGGGAGGGTAGATCCCCCCCAGTCTTTAAAGGGGCCCCCGTAGAAATGATAGATCCTCCCCCTTTTTTTTGGGCCCCTGTAGGCAGGATAGTTCCCCCTCCTTTTTAGGGCCCCTGTAGGCAGTATATTTTCCCCCTCTCCCTGTTGCTTAGGCAACCCTGTAGCTAATAACTTACCTGGCCGCGCTCCCCCGGCGTCTCCGTCTCCTCCCAGCCCCAAGCCTGCTGCTTTAGGCTTGGAGCCGAGGACAGGAAGCTCGGCAGGCGGCGCGGTACGTCACTTCCCCCGCACCGCCTGCTGAGTGATGTTTCGGCAGGGCAGGGGGCGCAGAGCTCCCCTGCTCCGCCGTTCATCTTAATTGTATGCACGTCACACGGACGTGCATACAATTAAGAGATCGCCTCTGTGAAGCAAGGGGGCGGAGCCTGCCGGCGGCGGCGGGCCCCCCTGGCTTCTCACACCGCCCGGGCCCGGTACAGCAGTACCGGTTGTACTGCCCTATCGGCGGCCCTGTATAAGATGCAGATCTGGAAGAATGAACACGTGCTAAGGGCAACATGTCAGAAAAGAGGCGCCGCCACGCCAGCTTTAAGGCGCATTAAATGAGTGCATAGTTCACCTGAATGAAGGAACCTGTCATATGTGGGTTCATAAATCTGGCGTGTGATATGCCTTGCACTGCATAGCATGTCTTAGGCGCATAGCTAGCATATCTGAATGGAGAAATGAGATGCATTCAAATGTGTCATGCCTGGCGCAAACTGCGCCTACTTTTGGTGTACGACTGTTCATACATATGGTGGAGGACTTATTGAGAAAGTGTGTTAGATCACACACGAAACGCGTTTTGACTCTGCAACTTTCTTTCTAAATAAATGAGGATACGAAAGTAACTTCGGGTGTCCCCACGTTTGTTCCCTTCTGGTGCGGAGTTCCACCAACTCCAAACTAAAATTGAGGAGTTACATTGGCTGTTCATACATATTTAGAATAGGGCTACAACAGTTTCTTGGCGCAAAATACACCAAAAAAATGGTGCAGCCAAAATCTGACAGGTCGCCCTAAGTTTCTTAACTCTCAAAACCAACAAAGAAAACATGCGTTGTATGGACTACAACACATATTTTCTATTGAAGTCAATGGGGATGGTTTACTTCCGTTTTTTTGACAAGCATTTCAAGTTGGAATCCGCAATGTTTCCAACTTGAAATACTCGTCATTGTGATGGAGCCTTACGTGGTCAACCTATTTCACTCTACACCTGGTAATGCTTTATTTTCCCTGTGGGGGCGCTGCAGAGGAAGTGAACATTTGCTGTTCTTAATTACAGCTGATTGCTGGGGATACCAAGAGCAACACACCCTGTGATTAGTTAAAAGTTGGGTGACTCCTGTAATAAAAAAAAGATAGTCTGCCTTTATCTAAAGAGGACCTGTCAGCTCTACTACAGTGACATAGTGTTTTATGCTACAAAGACAAGAATTCTGCTCTGTGTTGTGCTATTCCTCTATTATTCTGCCTGGAAATGCATGAATAAAATGACAACTAGATGGCACCATTTTCCTTGTCAATAGGGCATAAATCTACAAAACCTAAGGCTATGTTTACACAGCAAATGTTAAAATTCTGTCCAAAATGTGACTGCATTTTCACATCACCGTGCCGCAGTTTTTGGCATAGGTTTGCACTAAAAATTGCAGCCGGTTTGCGGATTTGCTGCCAACCCAGTACATTGATTGTTCGGGAATCCAACGGGAATCCGCTGGAAGATAGAACATGTTCTATATTAGAAATCCCACAGTAGAAAATCCGTGCTGTGTAGACCACAGCATGGATTTTCTATTGCGGTCTATGGGCACTGGGGTACAGTTTGGGTTTTTTTATTGCGGGCATGGGGACTGGTAACAATTGTTTTTTTTATTTCGGGCTATGGGCACTTTTAACCTCGAATTTTCATTGCGGGGGTATGGATGGGAACAGTTGGGTTTTTTATTTCGGGCTATGGGCACTGGTAAAAGTTGGATTTTATTTTGCGGTCATGGGCATTGGTTTTCTTTTTTATTGCGGTCTATGGCCTGGGAAATTTGTATTTTTTAAAATTTCGGGCATGGGCATTGGTTTACAGTCGGATTTCTATTGCGGGCTATGGGACTGGGAACAGTCGGGTTTTCTATTTTTCGGGCTATGGGGACTGTTAAAAAGTCAAATTTTCTATTTCGGGGTAGGGCACTGGGAACATCGGATTTTATATTGCGGTCATGGCATTGGTTACAGTCAGGATTTTCTATTTTTGGGGGCTATGGGGACGGTAACATTTGTATTTTAAATTGCGGTCTATGGGGATTGGTTACAGTCGATTTTTTATTGCGGTCTATGGCACGTAAAAATTGTTTTTTTTTAAATTCGGTCTATGGGCACTTTTAACAGTCGAATTTTCTATTGCGGGCTATGTATACTGGTAACAGTCGGATTTTCTATTGCGGCCTCTGAGTACTGGTAACAGTCGGATTTTCTATTGCGGGCTATGGAACACTCGTTACAGTTGGATTTTCTATTGCGGTCTATGGGCACTGGTTACAGTTGGATTTTCTATTGCGGTCTATGGGCACTGGTAACAATTGTTTTTTCTATTGCGCCCTACGGGCACTGGTAACAATTGTTTTTTCTATAGCGGTCTATGGGCACTTTTAACCGTCGAATTTTCTATTGCGGGCTATGGGCACTGGTAACAGTCGGATTTTCTATTGCGGTCTATGGGCACTGGTAACAGTCAGGATTTTCTATTGCGGTCTATGGGCACTGGTAACAGTTGGATTTTATATTGCGGTCTATGGGCAGTGGTTACAGTCGCGTTTTCTATTGTGGTTATGGCACTTTGGTAAACATTTGTATTTTA
Source organism: Phyllomedusa bahiana (assembly GCA_025379985.1). Lineage (NCBI taxonomy): Eukaryota > Metazoa > Chordata > Amphibia > Anura > Hylidae > Phyllomedusa > Phyllomedusa bahiana. The sequence continues at coordinate 75,106 of JAODAL010010720.1, read as the reverse complement.
AATTGCGGTCTATGGGCATTGGTTACAGTCGGATTTTCTATTGCGGTCTATGGGCACTGGTAACAATTGTTTTTTCTATTGCGGTCTATGGGCACTTTTAACAGTCGAATTTTCTATTGCGGGCTATGTATACTGGTAACAGTCGGATTTTCTATTGCGGCCTATGAGTACTGGTAACAGTCGGATTTTCTATTGCGGGCTATGGAACACTCGTTACAGTTGGATTTTCTATTGCGGTCTATGGGCACTGGTAACAGTCAGATTTTCTATTGCGGTCTATGGTCACTGGTTACAGTCGGATTTTCTATGGCGGTCTATGGGCACTGGTTACAGTCGGATTTTCTATGGCGGTCTATGGGCACTGGTACCAGTCAGATATTTGCGGATTCTAAATACTGAATCTGCTTAAAACCCGACTGTTATCATGTGCTGTGTAGACAATACCTATCACTGTCACAACTGACTGGAAAAATTCAGAGTATACAAACCCCCCACACATTTCCAGGAGGAATAACAGAGTCGTGGTACAAATACAAGGGGTAAGTGAAGATGCTCCAGAATTATTTCCTACAAACATATCAGAAAAGCCAACACGTCCTTCTTACAAGCATCTCCATATTAAGCATGAGGGTGCTTTAAATACATGACATCAGTGAGGGTCAATGTGCTCGGACCCCACTGATCACTACAATGAGCTCTTGCTCTGCTTCACCAAGTCCAATGCTCCTATAGCTCACAGCTCAGACTCATCTCAGTGCAACTGCGCTCCGCGTTCATTCGCTCTCATACTTTTGCTTTGTAAAATATATACTAACAGTATCCATAAATGTTTTCTATATCTAAGGCACATTGTATCCGAGATGGGGGCTTCTCCCTGCAAACATTTCTGCATTTCTTTTGTAGAGATTAAACATTTTAGTGCTTTATTGGATATAATCTGGCAGCAGATGAATATAAGCTTTTAATCCAATTTATGTAATCACAGCTACAGCAGGCTGTGATCCTGCTACAAAGGTGCTTTCAGGACTGTGTCACTTACTTCGCCTGCTAGACTTAGGCAAACCAGGATGCCTGATAGCGGTAAAACCCTCTCAAGGCCTAAATAAACATATTTGTAATGATATAATATGTAGATTGTACCGGTTGGACGTCTGTTCTGCCCACATGTAAACCGTTACACGTGTCCTTGAGCACAACATCTTTGTTTATAGTGAATGTGTTATCGAAATTGTCCTTATTGTTATTTTTGCGCTTTCTTTTGTGCAAGCGAGCGACGGTGTTAATGGGGTTGTCTCTCTACAAGGCATTGCTGCTTTTTATGTTAAAGATCTTGCAAATATGTTTCCATTTCCAGGTCTCCTACCTATTCCTAGATATCCCTATATTGTATGGGGCTGCTATCAGCTCCTCAGGTTCACTATAGCTGCAGAACTGTTTCATCTCTCCTGATAGGCTGCCAGCACTGGGAGTATAGCTACGACGGGCTTTACTTCAGCCTAAGTAGCAAGCCAGTAAACATGCCCTGAATTCAAACGAAAACAAGCAAAACAGGGACTGTGGGTACAGATGAAACAATGTAGTGAGACAACCCCTTTAACTCTTTTCATGTTTGGTTTTTTTTACTTTTTTGTGTGTTTATTATTTCACAAGATGTTGGCTGAAATCTTAAAGGTGTTGTCTCACTACATTGATTAATATTAATGTTTTTTGGTTTTCTATGAATCTAGGCCGTATGTTTACTGGCCTCTACTAGACTGCAGTAGAAGCCAGGTCTGTAGCTATAGCAACCAGTGCTGGCAGCCTATCAGGAAAGATTGAACAGGTCCGGCGGCAGCTCGGAGCGACGAGAGCGGGAGCCGGAGCCAGGTAAGTGGCTGTTTGTTTTTTGTTTTTGTTTTTGTTTTTTTAAAACTATCTAAAGGGGCCCTGACTACCACTGGAGGCCCTGGCTACCACTGGGGGCCCTGACTACCACTGGGGGCCCTGGCTACTACTGGGGGCCCTGTCTATTAAAGGGGGCCCTGACTACTAAAGAGGGCCCTGACTGCTACTGGGGGCCCTGACTATACTGGGGGCCAGGGCTACTACTGGGGGCACTGGCTACTACTGGGGGCCCTGACTACTACTGGGGGCCCTGGCTACTACTGCGGGCCCTGGCTACTAAAGGGGGCCCTGACTACTACTGGGGGCCCTGAGTATACTGTCGAGGGCCCTGGCTTCTACTGGGGGCACCTGGCAACTAAAGGGGCCATGTCTATACTGGGGGCCCTGGCTACTACTGGGGGCCATGGACTAATAATTGGGCGCCCTGACTAACAAAGGGGGGCACCTAAATTACATATAGGGGGCCTGGTTATTTATTGGGGGACTCTGGGTCTAACTAAGGGGCCTGACTAACTAAGGGGGCTATGGCTACAATAAAGGGGGCCCTGCGCCAACCTGGACTAACTAAGGGGTCCTGACTACTAACGGGGGCCCTGCTTTCATAAAGGGGGACCTCATCTATGGGGGCCCTGATAACTAAGGGGGCCCCTGACTAAACTAAAGGGGGCCATGGCTTCTAAAAGGTGGCTCTGGTACATAAGGGGGCCCTGACTAACTAAGAGGGGCCATGAATAATAAAGGGGGGCCCCTGGCATTCATAAAGGGGGGCCTGGCTACAATAAAGGGGGCCACTGACGAACTATAGGGGGACCTGCTTCTAAAGGGGGCCCTGGTTCTACTGGGGGGACCTCGTTACTATAGGGGGCCACTGTCTAACTAAGGGGCCCTGAATACATAAAGTGGGGGCCCTGGGCTAATAAGGGCCGCCATGATATCTAAGGGGGCCCTGACTACACTAAAGGGGGCCCTGAGTACTAAAGGGGGGCCATGGCTACATATAGGGGGAACTGTCTTCCTATAGGGGGCAACTGTCTTCAGTCTCAATATCACTAAAGGAGCGCGCTCTGAAGTACGTACAATCGTGCTGTATATCCCCCCCCCACCCCACCCTCCCACCCCCCACCACCGGGGGGGCCCTGACTCACTGCACACTAGCTACAAGGAGCCCCCTAACTACCTATAAACTACTAAAAGAGACCTCTAACTCGCCTGTATACTACCTTACAGGAGGCTTAACTGCCTGAATACTACTAAAAGGAGACCCCTAACTGCCTGTTTACTACTTCAAGGCAGACCTAACTGCCTGGATATAATTCCATTAAAGGGGCTCCCTTAATGCTTGCAGCTATATCAAAGGGACTCTATTAATACCTACTGCTTCCTAATCTGGGGGGGGGAAGAAAACCACATAACTACAGCTAACTAATTGGGACTCACCCAAACCTACATACAGTCTACATACTGGGGTCCAACCATAACCTAATGTTGTCGATTCTATTCTAACTGGGGCCTCTTATTACCTGGGGGCTGTTTACTACCCACCTGGGGCTAGTTTACCCACCAACCTACCAACTTATCAGAGGGAGTTCTACCTACCTAAATAGGGCCTATCTAGTTACCTGGGGCCTTGCCTATTTGTCTACCTACCTGGTAATATAATTGGAGGGCAGCCAACCATAGGTTGTCGCACTATCTCCAGGGGGTTAGGTCTCTCACCACCCTCCAACCCATTAGTATACTAGGCCTATATTTAATGGCTTGTACCCGTTCCCCACCACTGGGAAAGTTTGGACTGAGGTGGGAATGGGTAAGAGGATGCATGGAAATTTGCAGGATTCTAAGGATATTTGTGTGTTAATTTCTGCAGAGATGAGTCGTGGCCGGGACAAACAAGTCCATTCATGGCCGGTGTGGAGCGGATGCAGAAGAAAAGGGAAGCGGAACGACTCATGAGAGAAGAGAACGACCTACAGCTAGGTCGTCTCGGTGAGTACTGATTTATGGGGTTTTTTATTTCTATATTGGATCAGTGCTGTATTCTATGTAATGTGATGTGACATGAGCTGGTGTCTGACCTCTTTGTGGTCTCTATATGTGGTGTTGTATGTTATACCTGAGTGGTGTCTGACCTCTTATGTGGTCTCTTTATGATGTGTTGTAGGTTATAACCTGAGCTGGTGTCTGACTCTATGTGGTCTGCTATACTGGCGGTGTTGTTGGTTATACCTGAGCTTAAGTGTTGACCACTCTACGGTCTCTCTATGGCCGTGTTGTAGGTTATACCTGCGCTGGTGTCTGCCCTCTATGTGGTCTCTATATGGCAGTGTTGTAGGTTATACCTGAGCTGGTGTCTGGGACCTCTATGTCGGTCTCTATATGGCGGTGTTGTAGGTTATACCTGAGCTGGTCGTCTGTCATCCTATTGTGGTCTCTATATGGCGGTGTTGTTGGTTATTACCTGAGCTGGTGGTTCTGACCACTAAGTGGTCTCTATCTGGCGTGTTGTTGGTTATACCTGAGATGGTGTCTGTCGGATCTATATTATGCGGTGTTGAGGTTATACCTGATAGCGGGTGTCTGACCTCTATGTGGTCTCTATATGGTCGGTGCTTGTAGTTATACCTGAGTTGGGTGTTGACCTCTATGTGGATCTCTATATGGCGGTGTTGTAGGTTATACCTGAGCTGGTGTCTGACCTCGATGTGGTCTCTATATGGCAGTGTTGGAGATTATATTGGCGTTAGTATAATGGCAGCGTACATGTGTCCCTGATTGTAAAAGTGAGGGAACACCTGACCCTGTGATAGGAGTTAGACTTTTACCTTCTTGCTGGTGTGTATTTTAGAAGGTGGTGAGGTGCATGACCAGGAAACCATGGAGGGGGCCTATCAATTGTTACCCGTCGGGTGGATGGCCCTGTTTGTCTATATATGAGTAGACAGAGATAAGTTGACTCTCTTGCTATTGTACTACACAATATAGTTTGTTTATGCACACTGTATTATGTGGTAAAATGGCCGCATTTCGTCCGTGGAGGTCCGGTAAATTTTATGCGTCAAGTAACGGGTGGGGCCCCCGAAGTTCAACTCCTGTGGTCCCCAGGACCCCCAGTCCGACACTGGAAGAGGGGAATCTAGGAATTGGAGGACCACTGTCATGGACACATATTGCAACGTGACTTGTTTTTGCAGATCTTTAACCTAAAAAGCAATCCTTGTAGTGAAACAACCTCCTTAAAGATGTTAGCTAATATTATATTGTTCTTCTAAAGAATGTGTTCTACCACATATAATGTTGATCTTTTGTATTGGACACGTATTAGCTATGTTGATATCATTTGATGTATTGTTACTCAAAGGAATACTCCAACTGATCTCTAGGTTTTATTATATGTTTACTGAGAAACAATAAAAAGACAGTAAAAAAAAAGAAAAAAAAAGAAACTGACCTTTTGTTTAATTCATGTTTTTATGTTAAACGGGCTGTCTCACTACAAGGATTGCTTTTTATGTTAAAGATCTTATAAAAACAAGTCACTTTACAACATATGTCCATTGGACAAGTGTCCTAACCTTTCCTAGATAATCACCTCTTGTATGGGCTGCATCAGCTCCTCAGGTCGCTATAGCTACAGACCTGTTCAATCTCTCATGATAGGCCGCCAATGCTGGTTGCTATAGCTACAGACCTGTTTGATCTCTCCTGATAGGCTGCAGGCGCTGGTTGCTGGAAAAAATGCTGTGCCATGATTCACCACCATGGACCTTGTGGCGCCACAATGAACGACTCAACAGCCTGGTACTGTAAACAGAGAGAGGCCATTGCTGAGGATGCCGCTTTATATATAAATGAATATACATGAGTGATAAGTGAGCACATCTTTTCTCTCAATCAGTGGTAGCCTATTTTTACATTTAAATTGAACAACCCCTCTATTTATAGCCAGTTTTATTGCAGCGTTAAAGGGAACCTGTCAGTTGTTTCACGCTGCCTTAACCATGGGCAGTATAAATAGCCACAAGCTTTTTCACTACGGTAGCTTGTGCTTTACTCTTAAGGGTATGTTCACATGGTGTAATTGCGGGGCGCATTTTGGCGCATATTTGCGCTCTAATACATGCGCAATTATGGTAATTCATAGCTCTCATTGAGATCTATGAATTACAGCCATCTCCCCGGCGTACAATGCGCTAGTACTGTATGCTAGGAGAAAGAAGTGACATGTCACTTCTTTCCAGCATTTACATGCCGGGGGATAATGAAAGTCTATGGGGCCCCCCTTAGATTTTAGAAGTACGTGCTGGCCAGTGCATACTTCTAAAACACTCGGAGTATTGCGGCGCGCACATTAAGTGCCGCAATATGCCGTGTGAACATACCCTAAAGGGAACCTGTCACATAGATTATGCTCCCTTACTGAGGACACCACAAGCTAGTGACAGACATGCGGTGTCCCTTAGGGTATGTTCACACGGCGTATTGGGGTGTGGACTGTACACGCCACAATATGCCGTGTGTTTTGAAAGTAAGTGCTGTTCAGCGCGTACTTCCAAGTACAGGGGGCGCCGACCCCATTCACTCCCATTATCAGCGGCGCGTAAGTGCCGCGAAGAAGTGACAGGTCACTCTTCCCTGGCGTACAATACGATCATATTGTACGCCGGGGGAAATGAGACATCAGAGGCGTAACTAGAGAAGCCAGGGCCCCAAAGAAAACTTTTGGATGGAGCCCCCTACCCTCCCCCCCCCTCTTCTCGCCCGTTTCCCTGACCATGACCATGTACCAGGACATGCTGTTAGATAATGTAGATAATACAAGGGGCAAATACCTCACCCTACATCTCACCATCATACTGTACCCCTCTCGCTATAATCCAGTGTTATATAGATACTCACTCTCATGTACATAGATTAACGCTTATTACAATAATGACCTGGATTATACCACCGAACACGACCACAAATTACCACCACATATTGACTGAAATAATACCCCTACACTATTACTGATCAGTACACAAAAAAACCAATAGTAACGCCACATTTAGTGACCATATAGTGGTATATATAGTGTACACAGGCTCTGCAGACTGTATATACCCACCATACAGTGACCATATAGTGGTAGACACCAGTGTACCAACAGGCTCTGTAGGACTGTATATAACCACCTACAGTGGGGAGGGGGAGGGGGGGGGGGGGGGGGGGGGGGGGGGGGGGGGGGGGGGGGGGGGGGGGGGGCGGGGGAGGGGCGGGGTTAGGGGGGGGGGGGGGGGGGGGGGGGCAGGGGGGGGGGCGGGGGGGGGGGGGGGGGGGGGGGGGTGGGGGGGGGGGGGGGGGGGGGGGGGGGGGGGGGGGTGGGGGGGGGGGGGGGGGGGGGGGGGGGGGGGGCGGGGGGGGGGGGGGGGGGGGAGGGGGGGGGGGGGGGGGGGTGGGTGGGGGGGGGGGGGGGGGGGGGGGGGGGGTGGGGGGGGGGGGGGGGGGGGGGGGGGGGGGGGGGGGGGGGGGGTGGGGGGGTGGGGGGGGGGGGGGGGGGGGGGGGGGGGTGGGGGGGTGGGGGGGGGGGGGGGGTGGGGGGGGGGGGGGGGGGGGGGTGGGGGGGGGGGGGGGGCGGGGGGCGGGGGGGGGGGGGGGGGGGGGGTGGGGGGGGGGGGGGATTGGGGGTGGGGGGGGGGGGGGGGGGAGGGGGTGGGGGGGGGGTCCACTATAGTGGTAGACACCAACTGTACACAGACTCTGCAGAATCGTCATGTTACCTCCATACAGGTGACTATATAGTGGTAGAAACCAGTGTACACGGCTTGTAGACATCATAAGTGGATTAAAATGTAGTTACATGTTTTGACTCACAGGAGACGTTTCTCTGACGAATTGTTGACTTTCACCCTTTGTTCTGCATCGGGACCAGACGTCATGTACTGACGTCTCCCCGACACAATTGTCCCTGTAGATTTAATACCAAATAATCTTAGATCCTGCTTTTCCAGCACCTGCCCCTCTGGCTATATGGGGTCCAGGTAGCGCGGAAGGTTTAAATAGGATATATGAAGGCACCCTAATAGGCAAGGTATAGGTAGCCCAATAGAGTGCCCATATAGGCAGGCAGAGTTTAGGTAGCTTTAGGAGCCATACAGTAGATAGGGGTTAGGTGGGCTATAGGGGCCTATAGGTAGGGTTTAGGTGCTAATGGGGCCCCCCTTAAGTAGACAGGCAGGTTCAGGGGCTATATCAGGCGCGCAGCAAGCTTTAGGGGGCTATCGGGGTTATATAGGGCATTACAGGCTTCTCAGCGCTCGCTATAGGGCTATCATAGGCAGACAGGGCTTCACCGGTAGCTTTAGGGCTATTCATGCAGGCAGACAGAGCTATAGGCAGCCTTTAGGGGGATATTAGGCAGCTGGGGGGTATAAAAGGCAGGCTGGGGGGTATACAGGCAGGCTGGGGGGCTATAATGGCAGGCTGGGGGCTATAAAGGCAGGCTGGGGGCTATCTAGGCAGGCTAGGAGGGTATAAAGGCAGGCTAAGGGGGTATAAAGGAAGGCTGGGGGTCTAAAGGCAAGCTGGGGGAGTATAAAGGCAGTCTGGGGTGTATAATGGCAAGCTGGGGGGTATACAGGCAAGCTGGGGGGTATACAGGCAAGCTGGAGGGTATATAGGCAGGCTAGGCGGCTGATAGAGGCTAGGGGGCTGTATAGGCAGGCTATGGTGTATAGCTGGCTAGGGAGCTGTATAGGCAAGCTAGGGGCTGTATAGGCAGGCTAGGGGGTGTACAGGCAGGCGAGGGGGCTGTATAGGCAGGCCAGGTTGTGGACAGGCAGGCTTGGGGGCAGGTAAAATAAGAAATCCCTTACTTACCTCAGTCCACGCTCCCCTGATGCGCCGTGCTGCAGTCTCTCTGCAGCCTCTATGCTCAGCGCGGGCGGCGCGGTGATGTGACGTCACCGCGCAGGTGCGCCCACGTGATCACTGAAGCGCGGCAGGGGAAAGTAGCAGAGCGGATGGAGTGTCACCACGCTCTGTACCTCCGGCCAGCGGTGTCCTGAATGCTCGGGACGGAGGGCCCGGGCGTTCAGAGGCAGTATGTGCCGGGGCCCCTCAGCTCCCCGACCGCCGCAGTGACTGTTAAAATTTACTGCCAGCGGGCACAAGGAGCGGCATTACCGGGGTAGCGGATGCGGTAGTAGCTGCCCCGGGGCCGGGCCCCCCCCAAGCGCACGGGCCCCGGGGTAATTGCTACGTCTGCAACCACAGTAGTTACGCTCCCCTCGCCGAGACCAAAATTCCCCCTATAAAGTTCTTTATGAGAGCGAGAATTATTGTTCTATAGACGAGAGCTATGTTTTACTGTAATTGCACTAGCTAGCAGTTTCCAGATAGAGAGAGAGTCGCGCTCTCTCGCGCTAATACGCAACAAAATGCGCACCGCAATTACGCCGTGTGAACTTACCCTTATTCTGTAAGATGCTGCAGTTTCAGAGGATTTAATGTCTGAATCTGGCACTTTGCAGCCTGTTCTGCCAGAGCTGAGTCCAGCTTATTCATGAGTAGCTGATTTACGCTACCCGCCCCACCCGTGGCACGCTCTCGCACCTGCCCCTCACGGGCTGATTGAAACTTTTACTTTAAATAGCAGGTGGGTAGAGTTAGCTGTGGGTGGGCGTGGATACTGCCTGCTCATGAATAAGCTGGACTCAGCTCTGGCATAACAGGCTTAAAACTGCCAGATTTGAGGGGTAAATGCTCTGAAACTGGCAGCATCTTACAGAATAAGGGACACAGCGCTGGAAACAGCAGGTCTGACACGAGCTTGTGCTGCCCTTAGCAAGGGGTGCATGATCCATGTGACAGGTTCTCCTTGAGGTATGTTCACACTGTGTAATTTGGAAGTGTATATTTATGTTTCCATAGTTTAAAGGGAACCTGTCACATATGCATAAGTCTCCTTGCTGAGGAAGCACAAGCTAGTGGTTGGACCTGTGTTTCCAGCGCTGTGTCCCTATTCTGTAAGATGCAGCCGTTTTAGAGCAATATAACCCCTCAATCTTATTCATGAGCTGGTGTTAGCCCCCCCATTATAGACTGCCCGCCCATTGACAGTTACATGTTTTACCTTTTCAAGTAATAAGTTTAATCTGTTGAGTGATGGGCGGGGGCTAGTCTTGGTAGGATGGGTTTGAAAAAAAAAAAACAAAACATCTTACAGAATAAGGGACCAGCGCTGGAAACAGCAGGTCTGACCACTAGCTTGTGCTGTCCTCAGCAAGGGAGGCATAATCTATGTGACAGGTCCTCTCTAAAATACAACTGGTGAGAGTTGTATTTTGGAGTGTACTTTTGCAAACTATGGAGCATATTTTGTGGCGCTTACAAGCATCAGATTTCGCTGTGTGAACATAGCCTAAAATGCTATGGGGTTCTAGTGACAACACGCTGAACATTGGGAGGAGCGTACCGGCCTGAGCAGAGGAGTCCGCTTCACTGGCATACCAAATAGGGGAAGGAGCCATCAGGTAAGCTGAACTTAGCCTCTGACTGCAAGAAAATAAGTTTGCAATGGTAGAAAACAAATAAATGGAGAAGAACGCCACAGAATGGCGGCGCCCTTTTCTACCGCAACAAAACAATTAGGTGAGTATGAGTGTGTTCACCTGATGTAGTTGTGCTTTATGAAAAGAGGCACAACTCTCTGTAAGGCAACATGCTGGTACGGAAGATTGTTTCTAGTTCCTATAGCCGGTCCTGTTACAAGATCCACGAGGTGCAGGATAAAGTATCTTATGAGGAATAATCGGTCAACTAAAAAACCAAGGGTGGGAACAATTTAAACAGAAAAATTCTGTTTAAAAATATAAAAGTGGATTTTTGTTGGAACTTATGCTTTTGTGCAAAGGGTTCACTGTCTGATGAAAAGCCCGGTCTATTGACTCATCTCATCGCTCCAAATCCCCCGTTTCCAATCTTCCATTTTTCTTCTTACTCGCTTTTTCTAAAACTCTGCGACGACTGTGTGTGTGTGTGTTATTGAATGTCGCGGGACTTCTTCACATTTTTTTTGGGCCTTATTTACAGGTCATGTTTTTTGCTTGTTGACAAGGGTTTAGGGGCCTGCGATGGACGCCTGTGATCTCTCTCTTATGAAGCCTACAAGCTGTCTCCACTGCCGTGTCTGTCATGTCAGAATTGATCGACCTTGTTATGAGCCGACTGATATTTGTTCTGAGAAATAGTATCGCCTCCATCAGATCCTGCATACATGACCTCACATCTGATCTCATTATTTCCAGGCTAGAGAAACGGGCCTCTTTACACTAACTTGGGTTAATCGTTACACACAGGGGGCAAACATCTCTAACTATGTCAGGGTATAAAGGAATTGCCTACTCGCCCTCAGTCAGTTTTGATGAATGGTTGAACTCTTCTTCTTCTTTGAAAGCAGGTGAAATATTTTGCTGAAATCTGGTCATGACAAGGCTGAGGATATGGGAGCAGTAGCACTGGCAACAACCAATTCTTCTTGCTCTTTGCATCGAACTAACTGGACCAACTTATTATATATTTTGGGAGTCGGTCCATTTTTATAAAGACTCCCGTCTCCACCAAAATAGACACAGACTCCACAGCCCTGGTTTCTGTATTATGTAACAATTCGTTACCATTTGGACCATGAGATCCTCTGTATCTGGACAAATTCGTACAAATTTGTAAATGAGAAGTAACTGAAGGGTAGAAATAGACATAAAAATGGGTATTTCTTCCCTCCTTGACCACGCAGAGCCCTGGCAGCAGTGTCCGCCTCACACGGGGCAGGGGTGGTTTTAATGTTCTGGCTGCTCAGTGTGTGGCTGTGACAAGTTACTATACAGCAGCAGCGGCAGCTCGGCCGCCGTCCATCTTGGCGAAGCTCTGCGCTTATACAACAGCCGTCCTGACAACAGCTCCTCCCACTCCGCGCGGCCGCCGCCGCCGCCATGTTACTCCGGGGGCGGGGCTGGAAGAAAGTTGTATTTTTCCTTAAGATGGGCGGAGCTTTCTGGCGGTCCGTCCTCTGCAAAAGGCGGGGTTGAAGGAGGGTTGTTTGCATAGTGGGGCGGAGCTTCGTAGCCTTCTGAAAAAAAGCAGGAGGCAGGGTTTCATGAGAGTTGTTTTCATAGATGGGCGGAACTTCGTGGCGGCCCCGCCTCTTCTCCTCTTTCTATGCAAGGGGCGGGGCTGGAGTAGAGTTGTTTGCATAGTCGGGCGGAGCTTCGTGGCGGTTATTCCTCTGAAGCTATCCAAGGGCGGGGCTGGAGGAGAGTTATTTGCTTAGTTGGGCGGAGCTTCGTGGCGGTCCCTCCTCTGTAGATATGCAAGGGGCGGGGCTGGAGTGGAGTTGTTTGCATAGCTGGGAGGAGCTTCGTGGTGGTTATTACTCTGTAGCTATCCAGGGGCGGGGCTGGAAGAGAGTTGTTTGCATAGTTAGGCGGAGCTTCGTGGCGGTTATTCCTCTGTAGCTATCCAGGGGCGGGGCTGGAAGAGAGTTGTTTGCATAGTTAGGCGGAGCTTCGTGGCGGTCCCTCCTCTTTAGACATACAGGGGGCGGGGCTGGAGTAGAGTTGTCTCCGAGATGGGCGGAGCTTTATGGCGGCCCCGCCCTTCCCTAGTTACTCAATAGGCGGCGGTGTCAGGGTGACAGTGATTGACGCCATAGAGCCGCACCGTGCGCACATGGACCTGCTCACCTGTCTCTTGTCTCTGCTGCTCGGCGGCCTCCTGTACTGTGTCGTACAGCTCATCAGGCTTGTTAAGGCCGACGGAGACTTCACTTTGTTGTGGGCTGAACGCTTTGGCAGTTCCCCAGGTAATTATCGGACAGAGAAGATCAGCTGCGTTATTAGTGCGTTATAAATGCATCATCATCATCATTAGCAGCAGCAGCCCTAAGAAAAGATGCAAACATTCCAATAGATGGAGAACTGTAAATTGTTCTTTTGTAGCCAATAGGATTCTAGCCCCGAGTATTATGCTAGTTATGCTGGGACTTGTAGTTCTTTGATGCATTACACACATGCAGGAGCGCTGCGGTCCACAGACCTGCACTAAGGTGTGCGCAGTCCAATGCGTCTAGATGGACGATGATCGCATGGTGTGATACTTCAGTAATCTTGTGTGTGGGGGGGGCTTTTTTTGTCTTTACAGAAAGCAGTCTCCCGGGCAGCGTGGTCTGGGTCACCGGCGCATCCAGCGGGATTGGGGAAGAATTATGTTACCAGCTGGCAAAACTGGGGGCACCCATCGCCCTTTCCTCCAGGCGAGAAGCAGAATTGTTGCGGGTGAAGCAGAGGTGTCTTGGTAGGACATTTTTGCCTACATAAATGTAGAGTATCTGTAGTGACCCCCTGGCATCAGAGGTGGGTACATCTTGTCGGTATGTGCTGGCTTCATGGTGACTTGTTGGCCATTAGTTATTGTCTATAGGAACTTTCCCTTCCCCCTTAGCTGCAGCTAGACTGGATTTCCTGCAGTTTCAAAAAGTTGTGAAACTTTTCTTTCTGCTTCCCCCTTATGTTAAAAGGGTTGTCTCACTACACTGATTCATCTTGCCTCAGTCCAGTTTTCTTGGTTTCACTTTGAATTTAGGGGTGTGTTTACTGGCTTCTACTAGGCTGCAGTAGAAGCCAGGTCTGTAGCTATAGCAACCAGTGCTGGCAGCCTATCAGGATAGATGAAACAGGTCTGTAGCTATAGCGACCAGTGCTGGCAGCCTATCAGGAGAGATCAAACAGGTCTGTAGCTATAGCGACCTGAGGAGCTGATGCAGCCCATATAATATCTAGGAATAGGTAGGACACTGTTAATGGACACATATAGCAAAGTGACTTGTTTTTGCAAGATCTTTAACATAAAAAGCAGCAATCCTTGTAGTGAGACAACCCCTTTAATGGCAGGGAGTGCTCCTGCCTGTGGAGGAAAGCGCACCAGCAAGTAGCAGCAAATGGTTGTGTGCTTTTTACTGGTAAGGCAGGGTTCACACTGTGCTTTTTTGGCGCTTATTTTGGTGCAGTATTTGTAAGTCAAGACCAGGAGTGGCGCCAACACAGAGAAAAGACTTGTACTTTTGTGCTATGACTTACAAATTTGACTGTGAAATAGGCATCCAAAAACACTGTGTGAACTCAGCCTATGGCTGAAGCCACATGAACGTCGAGGCTCATGCCCTTAAATCAAACAAAGATCCACTTTCAACATAAAGGGACAGTTAAATGAAGACTTTTTCTAAACACATTGGTCAATAGATTTTACTTTAGTCAAGAGATAAGAGAGGTTTTATCAACTCTGAGTGCACACAGGTTTCTATGGTTACCTGCATAACAGAAGGACATCTGTTATCGGATTACCAGAGAGCAGTGAGTGATACTAATGGGCTGAGATTAAAGCAAAGTAATTATATCTAACCAGATTAGCTTCCTAAAACAAAAGGTACACGTGCTGTGAGAACTGAAAAGCATGGCAGTATCTTTATCTTGTTTTGATCACAATCTCCTGCACCATCAGAGTAAGGCCAGGTTCCCACGGTGTATAGCAAACGTACTTCTGCACGCCGCTATACGCCTGGTAATGAAAGTACGCGCTGGCCAGTGTGTACTTTGAACTGTTCTCTGGCCTGCCTCCACTTTCCCCTGCGTGTAAGTGCCTGATATAAGTGACCAGGCCTAGGCTGCCCATATAACTAATCGGGCACTTGCCTGGTGGGCCACCAGGGTCTGGGCACTTGCCCGTGAGCCCCGAGTACTGGTGCCGGCCTATAGCACAGCTTCAGGAGCCGCAGCGGTCATGCACGCGACCAGGCCTCAGAGCCAGGGGGGTCGCGGGCCCCCCTCGCAACACAGCTGCATCACAGGGTCACATAGACCCAGCGATGCAGAGATCACGGCCACCGCCTGCGTGGTGCAGGCAGCGGCTCAGGCAGAACAGCCCCCTGGAGGCCACAGCACAGGCAGCGAGGTGTGCGGACATTATCGCTCCGCAGCCTGTGTCCAGGAGCGGGCGGCGTGAAGATCTCATGCTAGCCGCTCTGGTGGAAGAGATGAGAAGAGGTAGGAAGGGTGACGGGTGAGTATTTTTTTATTTTTAATATGGGCTCCCTAGCTACCTCTGTGGGCTCCCGGGCTACCTAATTAATGGGGGGACAATATATACCTGTCTAATTACTGGGAGGACGCCCTTCTACCTACCTAATTACTGGGGGGAGGCACTTTCACTGTTCTGGGGTACAATTACCGTGTGGGACACTCTTACTATTTGGGGCTCTATCAATGGAGAGTTTGTACAAAGGTGGGAAGTGCTGGAAAAGAGATAGTCTAAGATGTTTGTGTGGTAAATCAACAGGGACGAGTATTGGCCGGGAGAGGATGTCATTGTATTCTGTACCAGAAGGAGAAAAAAAGGGAAGTGAACAACTCATCAGGGACAATATTATGGAGCTTTTGGCCAGATGCAGAAGAGAACAATTCCCTTCAGAGATGACATCTCCTATGATTCCCTGATGTCAGGGGTTATCTTGTTTCTGTGATGGATCAGTGTTTTGGTCATGTGATGTGACCTGAGCTGGTGTCTGACCACTATGTGGTCTCTATATGGCGGTGTTGTAGGTTATACCTGAGCTGGTGTCTGACCACTATGTGCACTCTATATGGCAGTGTTGTAGGTTATACCTGAGCTGGTGTCTGACCACTATGTGGTCTCTATATGGCGGTGTTGTAGGCTATACCAGAGCTGGTGTCTGACCACTATGTGGTCTCCATATGGCAGTGTTGTAGGTTATACCTGAGCTGGTGCCTGACCTCTATGTGAAAAAACTTTGAGACTCTCGGTTCACATATCTTGATCAGAACATGCTTAAGCTGCCCACGACTTTCAACGTGGTCTCAAATCGGGCAGTCCTATCCATCTTTACCTCTCAATCGAGCCAATCAGGTGCCTCTCACTGGGTCACCGACCTCCATTATTTCAGAGAGAAAAAAAAAAAAACACCCAACCGCAAAAGCTGCCCTTTCTTTGACAGCCTGTGAGAGTGGGGGGGGAAACAGTAAACACAAAATGGAAGCACCCTTCCTTTCCCAATATAGGTTAAAAAATCAATGTACCCCAATTTAAAAACGTTATGTTTCTGCACACAAAAACATCTCTGAAAAAAACGTATGCAAACCGGGTGCCAAACTGGCAGGGCTGCGGCACACATGTAAATTATACATGTACACACACAGAACCCGCCACCCGCCCCACATTTCTGCAAAAAGGTCAAAACACACGTCGAAATCCCTAAAGAAGCATTTATGCTATCTATCATACATGAAAAAACTTTGAGACTCTCGGTTCACATATCTTGATCAGAACATTTTAAGCTGCCCACGGGACTTTCAACGTGGTCTCAAATCGGCAGCCCTTTATCCTATCTTTACCTCTCAATCGACCAATCAGGCCTCTCATTTGGGTTCACTGGGTGCAGAAAAAATAAGTTATACTTGGTGTACATTGATTTTAACCTAATGGAAAGGAAGGGTGCTTCCATTTGGGTTTCTGTCCCCGCCCCACTCTCACAGGCTTCATAAGAAGGGCAGCTTTGGGAGGTTGGGTGGTTTTTATTTTTTTCTCTTTAAATAATGGAGGTCGGTGACCCAGTTAGAGGCCTGATTGCTCGAAATTTAGAGGTAAAGATAGGATAGGACTGCCCGATTTGAGACCACGTTGAAAGTCGTGGCAGCTTAAACATGTTCTGATCAAGATAATTGTGAACCGAGAGTCTCAAAGTTTTTCATGTATGATAGATAGCATAAATGCTTCTTTAGGGATTTCGACGTAGTGTATTGCCCTTTTGACCTCTATGTGATCTCTATATGGTGGTGAGTTGGTGTCTGACCACTATGTGGTCTCTATATGGCGGTTTTGTAGGTTATACCTGAGCTGGTGTCTGACCTCTTTGATCTCTACATGGTGGTGTTGCAGGTTATACCTGAGCTGGTTTCTGACCACTGTCTGGTATCTATATGGCAGTGTTGTAGGTTACACCTGAGCTGGCATCTGACCACTATGTGATCTCTATATGGTGGTGTTGTAGGTTATATCTGAGCTGGTGTCTGACCACTATGTGCTCTCTATATGGTGGTGTTGTAGGTAATCCCATAGCTGGTGTCTGACCGATATGTGGTCTCTATATGGCGGTGTTGTAGGTTATACCTGAGCTGGTTTCTGACTACTGTCTGGTTTCTATATGGCGGTGTTGTAGGTTATACCTGAGCTGGTGTCTGACCTCTGTGATCTCTATATGGCAGTGTTGTAGGTTATACCTGAGCTGGTGTCTGACCTCTGTGGTCTCTATATGGCGGTGTTGTAGGTTATACCTGAGCTGGTGTCTGACCTCTATGTGGTCACAATATGGCTGTATTGTAGGTTATACCTGAGCTGGTGTCTGACCTCTATGTGGTCTCTATATGGCAGTGCTGTAGGTTATACCTGGGCTGGTGTCTGTCCTCTATGTGGTCTCTATATGGTGGTGTTGTAGGTTATACCTGAGCTGGTGTCTGACCTCTATGTGGTCTCTATATGGTGGTGGTGTAGGTTATACCTGAGCTGGTTTCTGATCACTATGTGGTCTCTATATGGCGGTGTTGTAGGTTATACCTGAGCTGGTGTCTGACCTCTATGTGGTCTCTATATGGCGGTGAAGTAGGCTATATCGGAGCTTGTATAGTGGCAGCATAGACTTGTCCCTGATTGTCAAGGGAGTGCATACCTGTCCATAAAACTGTAATGAGGGGTTTCTCTGTGCCACTTTATGTTTCTTATTTGTGGTTATAGTGTTGTTTATTTTAGAAAGTGGCAAGGTGACCAAGGGAAATTTTGTAAGCGAATACTGTATGTGGGCTGGTGGAGGTTTTGTGCCAGGGCTGCTTCTTATACCCAGTCAGGCCCTGGAAGTGACATGTTGCTTCTTTTTACAGACGTGTACTGTGTATTAGGGAACATGCTGGAAAATCATAGCACTCAATGAGTGGTATGATTTTACCGTATTTGCAGGGAGTACTTCGGGCGCATTGCAGTGCAAATACGCCAGGTGAACATAAGGGTTCTCTAGAGGCTAAATATGCTAATCACTGCTGTAAAACCACCCACAGCTTGAGGAGACAGAGTAAGTGCAAAACTTTTAGAACTCAGCGAAACAGCGAGAAAGTCCCTAATGGCCTTATGATATTGCAGGTTGACCGCAGTTATACCTACAGGACAGCATGGCCGTCGAGAGATGAATTTTAAAGGGAACCTGTCACATAGATTATGCCCCCCTTGCTGCAGACAGCACAAGCTAGTGTCTGACCTGCTGTTTCCAGCGCTGTGTCCCTTATTCTATAAGATGCTGTAACTTTAGAGCATTTAATGCTCAAATCTTATTCATGAGGAGGTGTTAGCCCTGCTCATCAAAGGCTAGCCCCACTCACTGACAGTTATTCTCATGTTTCTACCTATTCAAAGTGATAGGTTTATCAGTTGAGGTGGGCAGGGCTAGCCTCAGGTGGGCAGGGCATGAAAAAACTCACTCTTTTCATGACTCTTTTCTGGCTGAAAACTGCAGATTTGAGCATTAAATACACGAAAACTCCAGCAACTTACAGAATAAGGGACACAGCGCTGGAAACAGCAGGTCTGCCACTGGCTGGTGCTGCCCTCAGAAAACCGGGCTGTGGAGTCGCAGTCGGAGTCGTCATAAAAGGGACCGACTCAGACTCCCAAAATATATAATTAGTTGGTCCAGTTAGTTCGATGCAAAGAGCAAGAGGAATTGGGTCCGGCCAGTGCCACTGCTCCCATATCTTCAGCCTCATCATATGAGGAGTGTAATTGATGACATGGAGCAGGCAAAGCGCTGCCACAGGGGAAAAGATTCTGCTCCCATAGCAAACAGATTTCAGAAAAATTTTTCACCTGCTTTCAAAGAAGTAGAAGAGTTCAACCATTCATCAGAACTGACTGTGGCTGAGGCAATTCCTTTATACCCTGACATTCTTAGAGATGTTGCCCCTGTGGTCACCGCTTTGCCCCCAACCCAAGTTAGTGTAGAGAGGCCGTTCTCTAGCCTGGAAATAATGAGATCAGATGTGAGGTCATGTATGCAGGATCTGATGGAGGCAATATTATTTCTCAGAACAAATTCAGAGACTCCACAATTTTTCCTGTCAGTTGTTTTGCATATTTAAAAATTTTTTGTGTTCTAAAGTCATATCCAATAAATATATTTTACACTGACAAGCAAAATGGTAAGTGTTTTGAACTTGTGACTTTCAGGCTCCATATCTCATGAGGCTACTGTAATTTAATATACAGTCATCTAACCTATCTTATATATAAATTTGACTTGCAAGTATTTAGCATCTGCTTAGTTCTGCAGATTCTTTCCTGTAACTGCATTGTTACTGTTTTGCTCCTAAAAATCAAAATGTTAATTTTTATTATTTTGTTAGTATTTGGGAAAGCCACCTTTTGGTTTTCAATGTTGCCTGAATCCTTCTGGGCTCTGGATCAGATTCAAGCATATCTTGACCAAAATGTGATCCCAGGTCTCTTCTACACATTCCCAGTGTTGGTGCAGACTGGACTTGGATACAAATACAGCTTTTTCTTCACTTCTACCCACAAGTGTTCAAAAGATAAAAACATTGTTACCCTTTTGCTTGTCAGTGTCTGTTCTACCTAAATAGCTTGATTATTGTGTCATAAGGTGATAAACAGCCAGATGTTACCATTTTACTACAGTAAAGTTATCACTTAAACATGCGCCGTGTATGAGGGAGTCAGGAGTCGGAGTCGGAGGTTTGGGAAGTTGAGGAGTCGGAGTTGGGGCTTTGGCTTGCCGACTCCACAGCCCTGTCAGCAAACTGTGACGTTTCTCTTTAAATCCGCACAGTTTGCCTGTAATATGTGGTAGCTAACAAGCTAGTTATGAACCTCACTGACCGTCTCATGACAGGACAGGCCCATGATATTTTTTAAAGTATGTACAGTTTGTGACGATAAATCACCCGGCTGGGAGGAAACTTTTTCAGTTTGGAATTGTTCTACAAATATACTATCCGTGTCCTGTACAGATTTATAGAAACGCTGCCGCTCACAGCAGGAGTGATAGAGAAATGAAGCAGGGAAGTGGCTTAAATGTAAAATCCCGGTCTCATCATAAAGCCGTGGATTACTGCTTCAGTAGACGAAGTAGAAGTCTCTTATTTACACGATATCGGATGAGACTGTGCCAGAAAGTGTCACAACTTTATTATATTTGTGTAATTTATTGTAATTGTTGTATGACAAGTCTATTGTTTGTGCTCTTAGGAGGCACACGATCTATTAAATCAAATATTGATTTGACGTGAGGCTCATGTTGTTTTATTATTATTGATGAGGTTGAATACACATGCACCGTGGTTCCTCTGCCAGTTACTGGGGAGTTATTAGCAATTCCACAAGAGTTAGGATACACGATGTGATTGCGGCTCGATTTCAAGTCCATTATGTCACATTGCAGTTTCTGCACTTAAAGGGGTTGTCTCACTACATTGGTTCATCTGACCCCAGTCCTGTTTTCTTGGTTTCATTTTGAACTCAGGGATGTGTTTTCTGGCTTCCATTAGGCTGCAGTAGAAGCCAAGTCTGTAGCTATAGCAACCAGTGCTGGCAGCCTAGCAGGAGAGATTGAACAGGTCTGTAGCTATAGCAACCAGTGCTGGCAGCCTATCAGGAGAGCTGAACAGGTCTGTAGCTATAGCAACCAGTGCTGGCAGCCTATCAGGAGAGGCTGAACAGGTCTGTAGCTATAGCAACCAGTGCTGGCAGCCTATCAGGAGAGATTGAACAGGTCTGTAGCTATAGCAACCAGTGCTGGCAGCCTATCAGGAGAGACTGAACAGGTCTGTAGCTATAGCGACCTGAGGAGCCGATGCAGCCCATACAAGAGGGGATATTTAGGAATAGGTAGGACACTGTTAATGGACACATATTGCAAAGTGACTTATTTTTGCAAGATCTTTAACATAAAAAGCAATCCTTGTAGCGAGACAACCCCTATAAAATGGAGCAGTTCCAAAGGGCGACATCTGTGAATTTGCATGTGTCAATTTTGTAACTTGGCGCCTACACACCAGTTCTAAATATATACAGAGGAGTCTATAATACGATAGTATGAATGAAAGTGTTATGTGACAAACATTTTTTGGAGCATAACAATCAAAATTGCCGCATGGCGTGTTATGTGGCAAACTTTGTATGGCAGTCTCACACCAAACTTTGGCTTATTAAAATGCGTTGCCAGGCCCACGTTGCGCCTAGTTTGGCCATACGCCTATTTATACTTCTATAGAACCGGATATATACGGCAAGAAAATGGAGAAAGAATATTCATAGATGTCGCCCAAAGTGTTTAACATATTGCCATTTGTTTTCTGATTGCTAATATATTGTGATTCGTAAATTTTGTCATTGATGTATCTGTGATTTTTGAGTATTTAAAGGGAACCAGTCACATTGCATATCCTATCTGATCTGCAAGCAGCATGTTCTAAAGCAGAAGGAGCTGAGCAGATTGATGTATTGTTCTGTGGGGAAAGATTCAGTAGAAGTTGTATTTTAGTCATTTAATTCTCAGTTTATTATGGATTAAGGAGTCCAGTGGGCGGTCTTATCTGTGATTGACAGCTATAGCTGTATGCACACTTCTTCAAGAAGGCTGATTGGACCGCCCACTGGACTTCTTTACTCTGAATAAGCAGAGATTTAATTGAATAAAATAAAAGTTCTCCTGGATCTTTCTCCACAGAACAATTTATCGATCTGCTCAGCTCCTCCTGCTCTATAACATGCTGCCTGCAGATCAGACAGTGTGTGCAGTGTGACAGGTTCCCTTTAAATACATTGCTTGCACGATAACAGGGATCTACAGAACACAGTTCTTTACTGCTGCCTCATCCGAACACAGTTCAGGTAACGCATTAACAATGTGGTCAAGATCCTCAGGTAGGTGAACCAGTTAAATTACACGGCCAATGCGAGAACATGAAAAATAAATCCTGAACACAGCGTCAGTATTACATTGTGGTTCTGGTATTAACAAATATAGGAACTCGACATACTGCATCCTGTGTCCTCACCCCCAGGGCTGGGACGACAGGTAGGTGACCACCTAGGGCGCCACTTCACCCCAGGTAGAAAGGGGGAGCAAGGAGGTATGAAGAAGGCTCTATTTTAATTAGGGGTGCTATATGCCATATTTTCCTAAGGCACCAGAATACCTTGTCCCAGTCCTTCTCACCATTAATGTCCATTGCAGCAGCAGAGAACGCACATTCCCCACAGCTGCCCTCTGCAGAATACAGATGTGGTTTACTGCTGCCTGTTTTTGAATGGATGGTTCATCCACATTGGCCACCACAGCAATTACTATATTAACTCCTTAAAGGGGTTTTGCCACGAAGTACAATTGATGTGGGAAGCTTGCAAATTAAATAATAAACATTTTCACCATTCATCGTTATTAAAAATTCTGCACCGTTTTTGTTTTAGCTGCTCCTTTAGTGATCCATTGTTTACAGCTCGTCTCCAGGGGATACGACCAGGGCTGAGAGCTCCTCACTCCTGGTCGCACATGCTCAGACATCACTTCTCCTCTCAGGCAGCTACTGAGTGTTCAAACCCCGGGTGCTGTCATTCTACTCCCATCCTCTGTGCTCCTTAGTAATTAGTCAAACAGTGCAAATAAATAAAAAAGAAACCTCAATGAGGTATTTATGTGCATTGATAAGGAGAAAAAAATCCACAGGTTTGGTTCCTGCAGGGATTTGATCCTAGGACCCTTGTGCTGTGAGGCAAAAACTTTACCACTGAGCTACAATGTAGCTACTCACAGTTCTACACATAAACAGACCTTTCTTTGACTAGAGAGAGGAAAGGCCTGGTGATATCATCCTACTGGGTCACATGATATGCAATTCAAACAAATCACACACGCCCCTTTCTGAGCACACAGAGCTGAAGAGCTGGATGCAGGAGGTATGAAATGAGATCATGGGTGTTTTTTTTGTTTTTTTTTTAATGTGGGATCTATATTTTTCTTATTTTTTAGAGATCAGCAGTTTGGAGGAGAAGGATCTATTAATTGTTCCCCTCGACCTAACTGAGTTCAGTGCACACAAGGCAGCAACAGAGAAAGTCATAAAGCACTTTGGAAGGGTAAGTAAATTATAACGTGAAAACACTTTGTAACCAGCCAATTGGGGAGGAACAAGAAGTGTGAGGTGGGGGGCTGAATTAGAAATTGTCTTGATTAGCTTAGGGCTTGGGTTTTCAGTCGGTTTTAGGGTATGTTCACACGGCTTATTTTGCAGCACATTTCGCCGCGTATTGCCCTTAATAAGCGGCGAAATGCGCCCCATAGTTACGGTAATCCATAGCTCTCATAGAGAACTATGGATTACGCCTCGTCCCCCTGCGCGTATACGATCGTATTGTACATGCGGGGAGATAAGTAACCTGTCATTCACGGCGATTACGCGCCGCGAGCAATGCATGTCTATGGGGTAGGCCCCTCCCCCTCCACGGGCAAGCTCCCGAAACACACGATGTATTGCGTCGCGTACGCGCTGCAATACATCGTGTGAACATACCCTTACAGACGGTTTTCGGATTTTAAAACGGACTGTCAACCTTTTACATTGATTTTCATAGAAAATCCATGCAGTAACAAAGAACTTATATCATGTTCATTGTTCCGTCCGGTTTTTGGGCAGAACATGAACATGTGGGTGTGAAGGGGGACGGCTTGAATCCGCAGACCGTGGACAAACGATGTCTCCCCGTGTGCCAAAAAAACCCAAAACATACTGGTCGGAAAATCCGACCGATATTTGGTCTTTACCGTGTGAACGCAGCCATATGGTATTTGAAAATAGATTTTCGTAACCAGAAAGACATTCTATAAATGTGGACTAGATTTTGAGGCCGGATCCCCTCAGGTTGCAGACTACAAGCAGTATTAGGCTATGTTCACACGGCTTATTTCGGGACGTATTTACGGACGTATTTACGTCCGCAAATACATCCCAAAATACATTTCAAATAATGATTCCAATGTAAAATACACCTTGTCATTCACACGAGGCGTATTTTCCCCTGTCACTTATTGAGGCGTATTTTGCAACGTAAATCCACATAGTAAAGAATGGGGAATGTATTAACGACGCGAAATACGCCCCACACTTTGTGACACGTATTTGAAATGTATTTCGGGACGTATTTGCGGACGTAAATATGTCCGTAAATACGCCCCGAAGTAAGCCGTGTGAACATAGCCTTAATCACAAACTTTCAATATTAGAATATGAGAGTTTATCATTTTCTGTCCGCCCACCACCTTCTGTCTCTTTCCTCCTCCACTGTAGATTGTAAGCCCTCACGGGCAGGGTCCTCTCTCCCTCTGTTGTGCCAGCTGTAAGTCAGTCACTGTTATCATTGTACTTGTTTGACATATGTTATGTATGTAACCCCCCTTTTTGAATGTACAGCGCCCTGGAATCAATGGCGCTCTGAAATATATAATAATAATAATTTTCACTCTTTGCAGATTGACATTTTAGTGAATAATGGTGGACGGTCACAGCGCTCTCTGTTTGAGGACACAGGCCTGGATGTTTATCAGGGATTGATGGACCTCAATTATATGGGGACTGTTTCCATAACGAAGCACGTCTTACCCCACATGATTGCAAGGAAGAAAGGAAAGATCATCACCATCAGCAGCGTTACAGGCTTGATTGGAGTGTCCCTGTCCACAGGGTATGCCGCCAGTAAGCACGCCCTTCTGGTAAATTTTTTAAACGACTGTTCATATGATATATTATGTAAATAATTTGCTTTTTATCTTCAGACATTTATTGAAAGCACAATAAGGTGTTTTAGGCTTTGTCTCCACTGCACATTTTCAGTCGTTTTTTCAGCGTCTTTCGTTTTCTGTAACTGCTGAAAAACGACTGAAAACAGATCCCATAGACTTTAAATAGTAAAAATGTTCTGTAGTCTCCACAGAACATTTTTTTTTTTCTGCTTCCAAAACATGTTGCAAAAAAAACCCCAAAAAACAGAGCAGGGCAGAAAATTTACTATTGAAGTCTATGTAAAGCGGCGGATGTTTTTGGGCACTTTTTTTTTGCAGAAATCCACAGCAATTAATGCTGTGCATTTCTGCAAAAATACAAAATATGCCAAAAAATGGTTGGTTTTTTTTTAGCTATTTTTCACATGCACTGGACAAAAAACTCAAGTTTTATGAATGGTTTTAGGATTTGGTTTTCAGTGATTTATTTTTTTTTTTTTGTCCAATGCCGTGTAGACCTAGGGCCACATGTATGAAAACTGTTTTTAACCTATGGGCAAAAAAGTGAGTTTTAGACCTTAACAGGTTCATACATGTGGCCCCTAGCCTTTGAATTTACACATCTTCTGTTCGCCTGTCTACACATCAGAGCTAATTATTCTGTGCTCTGTACATAGGGGCATTGTTTGGACCCAATTGCCATGCACTTGTATAAATTCAACTATTTAGGCTGATTAGGATGTTGACATTGTTCTTGAGGTGACTTAGATCCACACAATAGGAGAAGGATGAACTGCTAGAGCACAGAAAAGAGTGTTTTGTCATAGGGACACAGGAGCAGAATATTGGCAGGTTTTGGAGCTGTAACATTAAGCCAGGAAAAAATTCTTCATGTTTTTCTTGCACACTATATTCTCATCTCGGACATTTAAGTTACATCCCTTTTCCCACCTCTCTGTGTGCTGTAGCATAAGCAAGGACCAAGGGTATCTTAGGGGGTATCTCCTTAAGATTAGCACAGGTTCCAGAGGTAGGACACACAATTGTCAGTCATCTATGGAAAATCCTATACATATGCCATAAATATCTACAACGGGAATACCCGTGTGTTACGGTCTGGAGGTGGATCCACTGGACCACCGCAGGCGATAGCGTAAGCCCACACCAGGGAGTGGAATCTAAGTGGGACCCGGTTTTTACCAGAGCCCGGCGCAAAGCGGGATGGTCTTGCTGCGGCGGGTGTCCACCAGGTCACTACCAGTGGCGGGGCTTGCCTGCGGTGGCGGCCAAGGGTACGAGGTACAGGAACGGCAGGCAGGCTCGTAGTCGTAGACAGGCCGGAGGTCAGGACAGGCGGCTCTGGTTCGTAGACGGTAACGGTAGAAGCAGGGAGTCGGTACACGTTAAGGCAAGACAAGAACGCTCAGGAACACATTCACCATGGAATAAACACCAAGGATCCGGCGAGGGCCGCCAGGAAGAGGCCGGACTTAAATAGGAGCAGTACCCGGCAATGACCAATTACCGGCGCACTGCCCCTTTAAATTCAAACTGCCGGCGCGCGCCCGCCCCTAGGGGCGGAGCCACGCGCCGGGAGCCGGATACAGACTGAGCAGGAGCGCGGCTGGGTAAGTGAGCGCCGGAAGTGGGCAGATGCACGAGCGGACCCCGAACCCGACGTGCGGGATGGGGCTCCGCTGGGAGCAGGGGCACGGGCGCGCCTGCGATCCGGGACAGCGGTCGCAGGGGCGTCCGTGACACCGTGTAGTAGTTGGAAAAAGGGCATTTCTCAAAAAACTTCTCAAATTTGCAGCTTCTCAAGCAAGTATTTAGAACAGTTTTCTCACTACAATGATTAACTTTTAATATGTAAGGTCAGGTAAATGAAAACTATTACCAAATACATTGTTGTATTGGGCCACTTCTCCCAACCTCTCTCTGCTCTCATCTCTTATTTTTCCAAGCTTCCCTCTGTCAGTCCGACCATGGTGAGTCACTCCCTACAGTCTTATCTCTGGCAGCAGTTTGTTTACTTGACTAAATTACAAGCTTTCACTCTTTAGAGCAGATGTCCCCAACTCCAGTCCTCACGCCCCACCAACAGGTCATGTTTTCTGGCTTTCCTTAGCATTGCACAGGTGATTTAATTACTGTCAGTGCATTCTGTTGTGGGAGATCCTGAAAACATGACCTGTTGGTGGGGCGTGAGGACTGGAGTTGGGGACCCCTGCTTTAGAGCACTTTGCTTTGTGTATTAAAATTTATAAATCTTCTGCTGTCATGTCACTGTAACAGGAATAGCTAGGAACAAGCAGAGCTTATATAGAACTGCTATAGAACCCCCCAACAGTTTGAAGATAGCTGTAGCTCTGTGAAACACCATGGTGAGAAAGCGCCTTTAAAGCTAGCTAATGGACACAATGCCTAAACTAGCCAGCAGCTCAATATAATATCCCAGTACATGACTAGGTACACTGATATATTTGTATGACAAAGGTGCATGTATGGTAACAATTACTCAAATCAACACTTTTTTTTGAAGGGTTTGTAGTGTTTTTTATTTCTTTAAAATTTTAAAATAATCCTATGTATTCTTATTTTGTAGGGATTTTTTAATAGTCTGAGAATTGAACTGGCAACTTATCCAGATATTAAAGTCATTAACATATGTCCAGGACCCGTGCAGTCAAAAGTAGTGGAAAATGCATGTACGGAACAGTTTCAAAAGGTAAAATCTTAGCGGTGTTTCCCCTCATACCTATATACTTATGTAGTGGATACCTGTCTTTTGTGGCGCTTGTACATCAGTACTTGAGTTACAGAAATATCTATGACTAATGGTAAAGGGGATTCAGGTTCCTTTGCGCTTGTTATTCCCGTCACTTTCGGAGAAAGAGGAATTCCCTGTTGTGTATACCTCCATTTCATGTCCTGTGGCCATCTCTACAAGGGAAGGACTTCTACCCAGTCCGTTCATGAATAGAAAAACTTTGTATTAAGTGGCCCATTATTTGAGATCAGTATTTTTAGTGTCAAAAACGGGGCTAAGTTCCTGACAGGAAAAATCTTTGGGAAATGTTTTTCTGATTTCTCTTAAGATGCAATCTCCTCCTTGGCATTGGATATACCACTGGTGTCTAAATAGAACATAACTGGAATGCAAGCAGATGAATACAGAAAGTGACCAAGCAAGGAATATACAACCGCAGATTTTTGCTGTCTGTATGTTATGGATGGGAACAAAGGTGTTATATGTGTAATCCTTTGTGTCTCTATTTTAATGTATTCATTCAGAAAAGAAAATATTCCAAATCTAAAACCTAACTTTTAATACAAAATCACTAAAAATTACAAATCGAGTAACCACAATTGATACCTAATTCTATAACACAAAAAGAATAAAAACGAATCACAAAAAGTGGAATTTTCTCCAAAAAGGGCCCAAAGTGTGCCCCCCAAAAAAAAAAAGGGGGGGGGTTTCCCCAAAAATTAAAGTGGGGAGTTTTTACCCTAAAGCTCACTGGGGCCCTATGGAAAGCCCCCGCGGGTAATCGCCCAACAAGGGCGGGGCCAGGACAGAAACTCTGGGTATTTATTCCCTCACAGTTTTGCTTGAAAGTTCTCCCAAACACAAGAAGGAAAATTGTATTTCGCAATAGAGTTTCACCTAAATTACCAAAAGGCCATTATTACCACCTAAAAATATGCCCAAAAAGTTGCCATGAAAAAGGGGCCCTTACTTACTATTTACCCATTCCCCAAAGCTTTCCCCCTGTGATCCCGAGTTCCTCATGGGTGAAAAAGGTGTCCATAGGCACGGCTAGTGTGCCCGTTTAAAGAGAGTTACCCCACATAAATGACCAATTTCAAGAAACAAATTCCAAATTATAGGTGTGCTAGTTCACCATGGTTTACATTTTATTCTTATGTGATTCTGGGATATAGAATCTGTCTTTCCTGTAGGTTCTATTTTAATGTATTAGTTAGTATAATACCACATATACCTTTGCACATCGCACGTAAAAGCTGCCTATATAACTCTTTTCTCTGTGTTTCTAAAATGGCCACCACATATTATGCTTATAGAGCTAACTGCTGTATAATCCAAGATGGCGTCTCCCCCCAGGACTACAACCAAGGTTCGGACATTCCTGAGCTAAAGGGAGTATGTCCCAAATAAGGATGTAACCAATCACAGACTAACAGCTAGGCCCATGTGATGCTTTCTTATCTTCCTAACACAAGAGTATAAAAACCTGCCATTTTGAGAATAAAGACAGAAAGTGTATTCAAACCAGCAAAGCATGGTGTGATTCCTTTCTTGGTGCACCTTTATTATCCTAGGATAATTTGGAGACCCTACTAGGATGCAGAGCCTCTTTGAGGTTCCATCCATTTCATGTATGATCCACAACTGGATGAATATCACACTGTAATCACGTGTGTCAATATACACTTTTCTATGAAAAGTTTCCACACTAAATCTGCTACATAAATCGGTATGCTGCAGATTTAAAAATACGCACTGCAACTTCAATTTTCCCCTGTCTCGTGGGCATTAAATGTGCAAATCTCATCCACATGGTTGGATGGAATGGATTTTCCATGCACAAATTCACTCAAAATCTGCTGTAAATCTGTCTCCACCCTAAGGCTATGTTCACACGGCTTAAAATGGGCTGTATTTTGGTCCGTAATTACGCGCCGAAGTGCGCAAATTACGGCTGAAAACGGCCCGGTCATTACGGTAATTCACAGTTCTCATAGAGAACTATGGATCACGTCTCCTCTCACTGCTTGGCGAATACGCCGGGCG
Source organism: Phyllomedusa bahiana (assembly GCA_025379985.1). NCBI lineage: Eukaryota > Metazoa > Chordata > Amphibia > Anura > Hylidae > Phyllomedusa > Phyllomedusa bahiana. Next base: position 45,527 of record JAODAL010010720.1, on the reverse strand, counting down.
GGGAGATAAGTGACATGTGAATTACCAGCGGCGTATACGCGCCACACGTAATGCAAGTCAATGGGCCGGCGAAGTGCCGGCACCCGCCCCTGCTCCCGCCCCGCCCCCGTCCACACGCCGTAATTGCGGGGCGTAATTACGTCCCACAGTTAAGCCGTGTGAACATAGCCTAGGGGAGATTGTGTAATTTTGTTTTTTAATACAATAAATAGAATATAAAATGTAATTTGATTAGCGAATGCTCTTTTACTTTTTTCATATCTTTATGCTACAGTCTGTTGGAGCAAAAACGGATCAAACACACAAGATGACAACAGACCGCTGTGTTCGTCTTATTTTGATTTCAGCTGCAAATGGCCTGAAAGAAGCCTGGATTGCAGACCAGCCCTATTTAATATTGTACTACATCTGCCAGTATGCTCCCACATGGGGATGGTGGATAACAGAGAAGGTGGGCCTGAAGAGAATTCAAAACTTTAAAAGTGGAATAGTAAGTACTTTACAACCTAAAATGTGGACTATGTGTAGAAGTGAATTTGAGCAGTACAATTTAAAGGGGTTTTACCATGAAGTAAAATTGATGTGGGAAGCTTATACACGCCTATATAGGCGCTCTCCCTAAGGGGAGGTCTTCCCTTTCTGAGCTACTCATTGCTTCGGCAAAAACCCGAAACGGCTGTATACAGATGAGTGATGCTGACTTGGCTAAATATCCCTTCTTGCTTTCCGAAGACCCAGTGGGTCAAAAGCAAATTGAGGATTTGTTACATCCAACAGAGGGCGCTAGGTTTCCAGCCCTTTTCCCCTAATGCCTTTTTTGACGGGGAAAATATTAAAATTTTTCCATTTTTCATTTTTAAAAAAATTGTGCCATTTTTGTTTTGCTGTCCCTTGAGTTCCATATGAAACGTAATTCTCGGGGGGGATAAACCGCTCCTCGCCCTGGTTTGCAATGCTAGACACCTCTCAGGCGCAAAGTCAGTCTTTTTCCCCCGCTTAGTAATCACAACACTCACGCGGCGAAGTTAAAAACCCCCGGTGAGTATTTTTTAGCTTGTCCCCTGTTATTCTTAGTCATCACACACGCTCATTTGCTGGCGTGTTCAACTTCGGGTCGTCTTTCTATGGGTTCTTGTGCCCCTTGTAACTAGTCAAAAAAATTTAAATGTAAAAAGAAACCTCAATAGGTTTGCACTGAGAATAAAAAAAAATTTTCCTTTGTTTTTGGTTTCCCTGCGGGTTTTTGGAATATGGCCCCCTTTTGTGAAATGCAAAATTCTCCCGCAGTTTTTCCTTGCTTTAAAGCTCTTTACTAAACAGAATTTGTTTCGGGAGTGGATTGGGGAAGGCAGGGCGATTTAAAGCCTTCTGTTACATAAATCATACAGGGGCCCTTTTGAACAACAAAGTTGAAGCAGGACAAACCAGCATGAACTCCTTTTGGAAAAAAACCCCTTTTGGGGTTCGAAAACCTCCGATGGAATGACGCTAGTTGACACCCATGTAACCCAAAACTACAACAAATTGTGCCCTTTCGTTCGGGAAAAAGGGCCCAAATGTATAAACCTTTTTTTGGGTCTAAAACCCACTTTTTTTGCCATGTAATTGGGGGCGAAGAGTGGTTTTAACCTAAAAAGGTTTCATACATTGGCCCAAGGCTACTTTTGTTTTTGTCAGATCTATAGGGAAACCTAAAAAAATTAGAAGCAATTTTCCCTCTGAGGGGTTTGGTAATAAATCTTTAGAGGATGAAATTTCACATTTACTGTAATCTGTTAAAACTATAGGCATCTTTAAAAAGGACCAGTAAGTAATACAGTGATTTTCCACTGTTGCCAGTATTCTATATTTTTTATGACTATGTATACTCAGCATTGCAAAAATCTGCCATGGTGATGTTCAAAATTGCACTTTTCCCACATAACGATGGTCTAGACAGATGAATACCCGGTCTCTACTGTCGGAACAGAAAAATTTTGCACAAAAATTGCCAAGATTTTTTTACTACCCTCAAGCACACAGTGATGAAAGAGTTTTTTTTTTTGCCATTGGGGGAAGACAAAAGATAGTGGCAAGTACGAATCACCATTCCGCCAGTTATTATAAGTTCTTGCCTTTGATAACAGAACCATAAGCTGTTGGGAAAAAAAGGGGAGTGAGTCAATGGAGAATCTGGAAAACTGGTGAAGATCAAAGAGCGGCGCCAATGACCGAGCAGCAGAGAAGCAATAGACCATGTTCCAGACTTACCTTTCCTAGCCCAGACCTATATGACATATTAATAGGATATGCCATTAATGTCTAATCGGTGTGGGTCCTACCTCGGGGCCCACACCTATCTTGAGAATGTGCCCCCAAAAGTCTCTCTGCAGAATGGAGTTGAGGTTGCATTTGTACAGTACTTTCCATTTTGTTCTATGGGAGGTTTTCCCGGGAGAGTGGGAGTTGGGCGTGCTTGGCTGTATCAGAAAACTCCTACTAAAAAAAAGATAGGGAAATGCAGGGCAAGTGGAATCCCAAACCTCCTCTCTGTACGGCGGGGAGACTTTTGATCATCTGATCTTAAGATAGGTGCGGGTTCCAGAGGTGGAACCCGCACCTTATCAGACTTATATGGTATAGCCTTTCAATATCTTACAAATGTCTGGGATGCTAACACCCTTTTATTAGCAATGGGAAGCCAAAAGGAGCTGGTCTGCTCAGAAATATTCAAATAAGTTAAAATGCTGTAGATATTAGCTTCTCTGTTACTGACTTAAATCCAGTACAAATGTTAGGAAACGAAAACGTCACTCCTGAAACCTGTATACAGGCAGTCCCCAACTCCATTCCGACTTGCATCTGTCCCCTAGTTACAAATGTAGGCTTATGGGGCATGCCGGCACTTGTAGTTCCATGTTCCACAGCAGATTGTAGCTGTGGAACGACAAGTTCCAGCATGCCATAGCAGCACATGGAGTGAAATCTTCTTAATAGGGGCACAGACAGAAAAACACATGTAAAAACGCTTCCCTGCACTATCCAAAACTAAATACCGTATATACTCGAGCATAAGCCGAGGCACCTACTTTTGCCACAAAAACGGGAAAGCCTTATTATCGAGTATAAGCCTTTGGGGGGGAAAATGCAGCGGCTACTGGTGAATTTTTAAAAATAAAAATAGATTACCAATAAAATTACCCAAGGCATTTAATGTCCCCCATAGGCAGGTATAGGCTGGTATAGGCAGTTTAATGTCTCCCTTTGGCAGGTTATAGGATGTATAGGCAGTTTAATGTATCCCATAGAACTGGTATAAGGCAGCTTATGTCCCCCTAGGCAGGCTATAGGCAGGCAATTGCCCCCATAGGCAGGTATAGGTCCTCATAGGCAGGGTATAGGCTGGTATAGGTCGTTATAGGCAGGTATAGGTCCCCCTAGGCAGGCTATAGGCAGGTATAGTTCGGCATAGGTCCCCCTAGACAGGCTATAGGCAAATATAGGTCACCTAGGCAGGCTATAGGCAGGTATATGCAGGGTATAGGCTGGCATAGGTCCCCCTAGACAGGCTATAGGCAGTACTAGGCAGGTATAGATAGTACTAGGCAGGTATAGATAGTACTAGGCAGGTATAGGCATCGTTTTAAAACAAAAAAACACCATTACCCGATCCCCCGCTGCTCCGTCTCCCGGGCGCGCTCCTCTGTCTTCTCGGCACAGCGGGTAACGTCTTCTGGCCGCGAAACGCAGCGTGATGACACACGCTGCCGTGCCGGAAACTCCAGACGGCCGCGATTTTTTGCAGCCGCCCGGGAGTCCTCTGCGGAGCAGGGAGCGCTCGCTCTCTGCCCCACAGTGGGTATCTCCTCTCCTGCATGCGCTCCGGAGGAGTCGCATGCAGGGAGGAGATCGCTGACAGCGCACGGGCCACCGCAGCGCCCGGACGCTGTCAGGTACTCGGGATTCAGCTATATGCGCTCCCTGAGAAGCCGCATATAACTGAAGGCCCCTGTCGGCGCACGGGCCATCGCAGCGCCCAAAGCGCCGACAGTGACTCGAGTATAAGCCGAGGGGGATTTTTCAGCACATTTTTTTGTGCTGAAAAACTCGGCTTATACTCGAGTATATACGGTAAATGAACCTGTTCCGACTTACATACCAATTCAACTTAAGAACAAACCTACAGTCCCTATCCCGTTCGTAACCCGGGGACTGCCTGTATTTGTTTGCTTGCATTTATATGAATCTTTTGCCTACTGTTATTAGAAAAACTTGCAATCCGTTAGCAGTAATAGAGATCCAACTCTAAATTGTTATGATAGAAGTTACCACAATCAATCCTTGCACTCCAGCCAGAGGTCTTTACTTTCATTGCAGTAATAGGCGACTACTCTTATCCGATATCTTGTATAATTTGGAGTTGATGCCTGTTGTTAAGGCTGGGTCCAAATAGCAAATGTCACAATGACGTCCAAAATCCGATGGCATTTTGACATTTGCTGGATGACGGTTTTGCACAAAAGCCATGGTCTGTTTTCGAATTTGCTGTTGGCCTCGTACAGTCGAAGGCATGGGAATCCGGCGGAATACGCAACACATTTCATATTCTGCCGGATTTTAGACGTGACTGTAAAAAATCCATGCTGTGTAGACTACTTTAGACTTTCTGCAGCACAGTGCACTGAATCCGGCGGAAATCTGACGGTATTTCTGTGCTGTGTAGACCAAGCCTAATATTTTTCATTTTCTGCTGTAGGATGCTGATTCTTCATTCGCATTTTCAAAGAAAACCTCCTAATGGCAAAGTTTGCATTCATCAAGATGGGAAGAAGAACTGCAATTGGCTGATTTAAGAAGGATTTAACACTCAGTCAAGGCTACAGCATGCCATAGATGGTGTTTCTTGGTTTCTCTAATTTTGTATTGCACTTTATGAGGCCCAATGCACAATCTAACCCTGCTTTCACCGTGTATTAAGTTCAAAATTTTTCTTTGGTTTTTTTTTTTTTTTATTTTTTTAAAACCCTTTTTTTAATTAAATTTTAATCCCCCCAAATTAATTTTTTAACCATTTTTTTTTTAAATTTTTATTAAAAATTTTTTTAATTTTTTAAAAATTTTAACCTGTTAATTTAAACCAATTTTAATTTTTTTTTAAAAAAATTTTTTTTTTAAAATTTTATTTTTTCCTTAAATTTTTTTTAATTTTATTTTTTTTTTTTTATTTTTTTTTAAAAAAATTTTTAATTTTTACTTTAATTTTTTCCCCTTTTTTAAATTTTTGAAAAATTAAAAAATTTTTTTTTTTCCAAATTTCTTTTTTTTTTTTTTTTATTTAATTATTTTATTAAAAAATTTTTAAATTTTTTTTTATTTTTTCCTTTTTTTAATTTTAAATTTTTAAAATTTAAAAAAAATTTTTTTTTGAAATTTTTTTTTTTTTTTTTTTAAAAAAATTTTTTTTTTTTTTCTTTTTAAATTTTCTTTTTTTTTTAATTAATTTTAAAAATTTTTTAAAAAATTTTTTTTAAATTAAAAAATTTTTTTTTTTTTAAATTTTTTATTTTAATTTTCTAAATTCAAATAATTTAAAAATTTTTTTTTTTTAAAAAAATTTTTTTTTTTTTAAAATTTTTTTTTTGTTTTTAAAAAATTTTTTTTTTTTTTTACAAAAATAATTTTTTAAAAAAATTTTTAAAACCCTCTTTCGGTTTTATTTTTCCTTAATTTTTTTTTTTTTTAATTTTTTTTATTTAAAAAAAAAAATTTAATTTTTTAATTTTTTTAATAAATTTTTTTTGACCATTTTTTTTTTTTTTTTTTTTTAAATTTTTTTTCTTTTTTTTTTTTTATTTTTTTTTTAAAATTAAAATTAACTTTTTTTTTTAAAATTTTTATTTTTTATTTTTTCTTAGGCCCCATTTTTTTTTCCCCTACCCCTTTTTTTTTTTTTAAAATTTTTATTAAAACTTTTTTTTTAAAGTTTTTATTTTTTTTTTTTTTTTTTTTAAAGGGTTTTAAATTTAAACAATTTAAAATTTTATTTTTAAAATTTTCCCCCTTTTTTTTTTAAATTAAATTTTTTTTAAATTTTTAATTTTTTTTTTAAAAATTTTTTTTTTCCTTTTGCTTTTTCAATTTTTTTATTTTTTTTAATTTTTTTTTATTTTATTATTTTTTTTTAAAAAAGCTTTTTTTTTTTTTTTTTTTTTTTAAAAAAGTCAATTTTTTTTTTGAAATTTTTTTTGTTTTTTTTCCAAAAATTTTTTAATTTTTTTTTAATTTCTTTTTTTAATTTGGAACCCTTTTTTTTTAAAATAATTTTTTTTTTTTCCCCTAAATTTTTTTAAAAAAATTTTTTTTTTTTTTAATTTTTTTAAATTTAATTTATTTTTTTCTTTTTAATTTTTTTAAAATTTTTAAAATTTTTTTTTTTTTTTAAATTTACTTTTTTTTTTTCCGTTTTTTTTAATTTTAATTTTTAATTTTGTTTTTTTTTTTTTTTTTTTTTTTTTAAAAAATTTTTTTTTTTAAATTTTTTTAATTTTTTTAATTTTAAAATTTTTTTTTTTTTTTCTCTTTTTTTTTTTAAATTTTTTTTTTAAAATTTTTATTTTATTTTTATTTTTTCCGTTTTTAAATTTTTTAATAATTTTTAAACTTTTTTTTTTTTTTTTAAAATTTTTTTTTTTCCAACAATTTTAAAAAAATTTTTTTTTTTTTTTTTTTTTGTTTTTTTTTTAAAAATTATTTTTTCCCAAGTTTTTTTTTTTTTTTTTAAAATAAAGTTTTTTTTTTTTTTTAAACCATTATTATGTTTTTTTTTTTTTTTTAACTTTTCACTTTTTTTATTATTTTCCCTTTTTTTTTTAATTTTTCTTTTTTTTATATGTTTTTTTACTTTTTAAATTTTTTTTAATTTTTTTTTTTTTTTTTAAAAAATTTTTTTTTTTTTTCCTTTTTTAAAAACAAAAATTTATTTTTTAATTTTTTTTTGGGGTTTTTTTAATTTTTTTTTTTTTTTTTTAATTTTAGGGGTTTTTTTTTTTTTTTTTTTTTTTTTTCCCAAATTTTATAAAAAAATTAAAATTTTTTTCCAAAAATTTAAATTTTATTTTTTTTCCACTTTTTTTCCCCTAATTTTTTATTTATTATTTTTTTTTTTTTTTTTTTAAAATTTCAAGGGTTTAATTTTAATTTTTTAAAGTTTTTTTTTTCCTTTTTTTTTTTTAAATTCTTTTTTTTTTAATAAACCCCCTTTTTCATTTTTTTTTTTTTTTTTTCCGTTTTTCTTATAATAACCTAAGTTTTTTAAACCCAATTTTTTTCGGGGGGCTAAAAAACGGTAAGGGGGGCCTTTCTTTTTGCTGAAAAAAGGGGAAATGGGGGAAACTTTCCCCAAAAACCCGGTGAGGGGGAATGATCCTCAGAACCCCCCCCCCCAAACCCGCGTCCGGGGGCCCGGGGGGCGGGGGAAGTTACGGGAGTTCATAGGTTTTTTTAGGTCCCCGAAGTAAAAAGCTGAATTTTTAACAAAAGGGACAGTGCCCCCCAGTATTTTTGGGGTTTTATGGCTGCTTTTCCCACAGACCGTCCCCGGGGGGTTCCCGTTTTATGGGGTGCCGCTTTTTAGGGCATTTGTTTTGCAATCTTTGGGGGAAAATTTTTCTGAGGGGGGGGGGAATTAAAAGGGTAGAGGGCCCTTTTGTTTTATTATTTTGAAGAAATTTTCCCCCAGGTCTCGCAAATGATGTTTTTTTCCGTATGGTCCCCACACCCTTCGGGACCCATTTTCTGGGTCTGGGCATTCCCCAATCGGGGGGTTTCCGTAAAAGAATGCCTGGGGGCAACTTTTTTCCCTTTTCCACCACCCTTTCAGGGTAGCATGGGAGTTTTTGATGGGGCAATAGGGGTCTCCCTGTAAATTGGGTGACAAAAAGGGGTAAAAAATTTTTCGTTAGGGGGTTGGCCCCCCCTTGGAGGCTTCCTTGGGTCTCCCATTAAAAGAAAAGAAAAAGCTGAAAAGGCACCCAAAAAGCTTTTTTTTTGGGAAAGGGAAAAAACCTCTCGGGGACTCCGGGGGGGTTTTTCCCCATCCCAAAGAAACCTGGCTTTAGTTTTTCCCGCTTTTCCCCCGGGGAACCCCCCTTTCCCCCATTTCCAAAAAATTGGGTTTTGTTTCGGACCCGGGCGGAAAAACTCGGGGGGGCCCCCAAATGGGCATGCCCTTTGGGAAAGGGGGGCAAAGGGGGAAAGGGGGCCAAAGCGTTTTCCTCACCCCTTTCCGGGGCCCATTTTTTTGGGGTCCCGGAAAAATTTGGAGACAACTTAATAAAAGAGGGGCAGCTTGGGGGTTTACCTGGTATGGACCCAAGGCCGGGGGGGTTGCCAAGGGGCATTAACTCTTTTTCAAAACCCCCAAAATTCGGGGAAAGGGGGAGGGGGGGGGCCCCCCCAACCCAAACCCAAAGCATGTGACGAGGCCCGGGGAGGGGGCCAGGTTATAAACCCCTAAATCGGGGAGATTTTTCCCCCCGGGCCCAAAAACTGGCAGGACCCGGGTTTTTTGAAGGCTTTACGATTTTTTTTCCCTCCCCTTTATAATTTGGAGAAAGCTTTGGTTTTTAAATTTGGGGTTTGATGTCTGTAGTTTGGGGAAGGAAAGGGGGGGGCCCGTGGGGGGTTTTTAGAAACCGGGGGGAAAGGCGGGACCTTTTCTTTATGGCGTGAATCTACCGGTAAATTGGACAGGGGGCCAGTGGGTTTCCAACGCTTAAAGGTCCTGGGGATTTTTTAAAAAAATAGTAAAGGGAAATATTTAACTTATACTTCGGGGTTCGGACCCGAACCCCAAACCTTTGAAAACCCAAATAAGTGATGTGGTCCTGGGCCCGGGAAATTTGTCAAAAAAACCCATTTTCCCCCGGGGGGGGAACTGTGATAGTTTTTTGGGGGCCAATTTTTTAAAAAACCCACTCTTGGGGGAACGTTTCACTTTTTTTTCCCCCGGGATGCGTGCCAAAAATTTTCGCAGCAACCCCAAAGCACTGGAGGGGCGGGGCCCAGGGGGGGCCAGACAGGAATGGGGTATAATCGCTCCCAAAACAAACTGGTTTTTCACCCCTTTGGGTCTCCAATTCCTGGACCCCCAAAAAAGAGGTCAGTTTTCCTAAAGCCCCCTTTTTCCCGGGGGTTTTTGGGGGCCCAAAAATTAAAAGAAAGGGGGGAAAAGGGCGGAAAAACCCCTGTCTTGTCCCTTTTGGGGGGAAAGATTTTTTGGGGAAAAGGGAAAACCCGGAGTATAAATTTGGGCCGTTGGGGGGGGGCTTTCAAAAAAGGGCCGGGAAAAGGGACAAAACCTTTAAATTTTCCCTGTAATTCCCTTTGGGGGTCCGGGGGAAAAAACCAAAAAGCCATTTCCCAAATGGGGAAAACTTTAAATCAAAGGGCCTTTTCTGCTTTAAAGGGCCACCAGGACGGGGCCCTCTCTCCGGGGCAAGGGTTTGTGGGGGGGGGAATTTTTTCCAATAATGCAAAGGCCCCTTTCCCGGATTTTTTCCCCCCCGCCCCCTTTTTCCCCTTAAATAAACCCCCTTTTGGGGGGGCCCCCAATAAAAGTGTTTTTTTTTAAAAACCACGCGAGGCGTTCGGGCCCAATTTAATTTGACGGGGATTTTTGGGGTCAAGGGGTCTTTTTGGAGGGTTTTTGGGCCCTTATAAAAAAGCAGGGAGAAGGGGGGGTTTTTTTTCCCTTTTTTTGGGTTTAAACAAAAAGTTTGCGTTTTTTGATTCGGGGCCCAACGGGTTTCCATTTTGAAAATATCGATTGTTTTTATTCGGTAAGGGGGGGTAAATCTGATCCCCTCAAAAATTCCTTTATAAATTTCCCGAGAACCCTTTAAAGGCCCCGGGGGCCCTTTTGGCCCTTGCCCTTCAAATGGCGAATGGGGCCATTTTTTAAAACCCCTCCTAAGTTATGTCCGCTTTTCATTTTTCCCCCCTTTGGGATCTGACAATTTGGGAAAAATTGGGAATTTTGGGAAAGGGGGGAATTTCCCCGGGTCCCCCCTCTGTTTTAAAAAATTGCCCCTTTGGTTTTGAAAACCAATGTGGCAAAAAATTTTGTTCGGGGCTTGTCTTTAAAATTTTTTCCGGGGAATAAAGTTTTTAAGGGTTTCCCCTTCCGGTGGGGCGGAGGGGTTTTGAATTTTTGCGGGTTTTTGGAAACCCCCTTTTCCAGTACCCGGGGAAAAAGGGAAGGGTTTTCCCGGGAAAATTTGTTTTCCCCGAACCGGAAAAATTTGGTTTGGAGCATAAGTGGGGGGGAAACCCTATGAATTTTCCCTTTTCTACAAATTCCCCCCAAGGCCCAAAAAATTTCCCGCTTGGCCTTTTTTTTTTTCCCCTTTTGGGGGTTTGTCAGAGCTTTTTCCCAAAAGGGGAAAGGTCTTTTTAGGTTTTCCCCAAAACCTTTTTTTTGAGGCTTAAAATTTTAAGGCGTCCTTCGTTTGGGCGTTTGTAACGGGGGTTTAAAAAGGGCTAAAACCCCTTTGGCCTTCTAACCCACCCTTTTGCAGTCCCCCAATAGATTTTGGGGGATTTTCCCGGGGGGGGAAGGTTTTTCAAAAACATGGCCCATCCCCCAACCCCCCCGGGACCACCCTCAGCAAAAGTTTTTCCCTTTTTTTTGGCAAGTTTAAAAAGGGGAAAATTTAAATAAATCTGCCCCTCTGGGGGAAAAAAATTTCCCTTTTCAAATACCAGGGATTTGGGGAGTGTTTCAGAGAGGGGACCCATATCAAAATTTGGGCATTTTTAAATTTCTATTTTTGGGGGGGGTTTTCCAGTTTTTCCCCAAAGGAGGGGTAAAAACCTGCCCAGGGAATGGTAAAAAACCCGGGGATTTTAATGGGTGAAAACCCCGCTCATCGGGGGATTCCGCCCCCACCAACGGGTTGGGGAAAGAATTTGCATAAAAGGAGGGGGGGTTTGGAACCCCCCCCTTTTTAGAGGGGAAAGGGGGACTCTTCGGGGCCTTTGGTTGGGGGATTTTTGGGCCCCCCCCTTTTCCCATCCTCCACCGGGTTTCGGGGGCCCGCATTAAAGGGTTCCTCCAATAATTTGGATTGATTTTGATGGGCCAAAAAATTCCTCCCCGTTTAACCCCTTAAAAAATTCCCCGGGGTTTGGGACACGGGGGGGTCCATAGATTTTAAAAGATGCAAAAGGGTTTTAAAAAATTTCTCCCCACTTGATTACTAAGGCGAAAACTCTTCCCTCATGTCATTTTTGGGGGGTGGGGGGGGAGACCATTTCAAAAGGGAAAATTTTTTTTTTGGATGGGGCGTAAACCCCCCCCTGCCTTGCCCCCACGAAAGAGGGGGGACCCAAAAGGGGGCTTTCCCCACCCACAGCTTTTCCAAACCCGGGTTTTAAATGTCATCCCCCCCCCCAATGCGATTTCCTGTAGGAAAAAAACCCACTTTCAGGGGGGAATTTTCTCTTTAGATCCCGGGAATTACCTTATCCCGTTAATTCGGGGAAAGGGAAGGCCCCTTTATGTTCCGGGAGATAAACCGGGCATGAAAAGGGGTTTAATTTCTAGGGTGGAAGAGCTGCGGGTTTTGGGCCCCCTAAAAAGTGGGGTAAAACTAAAAATTTTTTTTGGCAGATCATGGGGGGAAATCAAATTTTAAGGGGGCAGGGGAAGGGAACGGCCCAAATTTTTAAAAAAAACTAGAAAAAACGGGGGCGAAAAACAGGCTTTTAAAAACTTTTTGGCCAAACCCGGCCCAGGGTTTTTGTAAAATAAGGGGAAAAGGGGAGGGGGGTTTTACTTGCACCCCCTTTCCAAAGGGTTTTGGAAGGCCCTTCCCTTTTTTTCCCTTCACAAAAAACCCCAACCCCTTTTCAAATTGGGGGGGGGAACAGCCCCCCCCCCCCTTCCCCCCCCGGGCTAAAACCTTTAAGTACTAAGATTTTTTTTAAAAAAGAAGTTTCTGGGTTTTTTCAAAGGTTTTCCCAAAAGAAAAATTTTTAAAAGGGAAATTACATCTCAAAAAAAAGTCAAAAAAAGGACCCCGTGATATTTTTCCTTGTCCCTTCCCCCCCCCCTAAGAAAAAAAAAGGATGGAAAAAAACTTTTTTGGGTTTCAGTTCGTACGGGGGACACCCCTTTCCCCTTTTCCCCAAAACCCTGACCTCGTCGAGCGGTGGGTAAAGTCCCCCCCCAGCCCGGAAAGTAGGGGGCCCCTTTTTACGCCTCCGTTTTGGGCTGGGGGCCCTTCTTTAGGAGAGAGGGGGGGGGCGGTAAAAAGAGATGTGAGGGGAGTCCGAAAATTCCTTTTTTCCTTCCGTCCGCCTTGAAGGTTTTTTGGGGGGAGTCGGGCTGCAGTCGCCCCTTTCAGGGGGGAATCTCGGGGGCCCGAGGCGGGTTTTTTTGGGGGCTGAAGCCTCTTTTAAAAATTTTGGGTTAGGTAAACCGGGGGCAGATTCCTTTTTTTCCGTTCCCTCTGAGTTAAAAAAAAACCTGGGGGGGGCCCGGGTCGGGATCCAGCCCCTTTGGGGGGGGGCCCGGGTAAAAGAATCGGGAAAATGGGTCTTCGGTTGGAAATTTGTGTTTGTGAAAATTTTTTGGGGAAAGGGGGGCCCCTCTTCTGGGGGGACCTCTGGGAAAAATCTTCAAAAGGCCAACTTTAGGGCCCCCTGGGGTAGTAGGGGGCTTGTTGGGGCCTTTCGATACCCCCCTCGGGGGTTTTTCGGGCCTTGCCCCTTTAAAAATTCCAGGAACTTTCATTACCCAACAGGGGCGGCTTTTTCTGTCTTTGGGTTGGGGATTTTAGATGCTGGAGCAAACTTCCCCCCCCGGGGCCCACTCTTGTTTTCCCTTTTTTTTAGGGGACAGCCGGGGTTTTTGTTTGGCCCGGGGGCAGGGGGGCCGGCCCCTTTCCCGGGGCAAGGGGGTTAAAAGGCCCGCCCCTGTTTAAAAAGGGTTTTCAGGGGGGGACCCACTAGCCTGGGGTTATTTCCCCCGGGGATTTTTTTTTCAAGGTTTTCGATGCGTTTTTTTGGCTCCCAACCAAAGTTTTTGCTTTGGCGCAATTTTTCGGGGAGGGGGTTTTTTCAGAGTGCTGTTGTGGGTCTCCAGGTCACCCACTCTGTTCTCTAATTCTTCGATTCGGGGAAATTTTGGGGCTTAAACATCCTGCTGCAGTTTTTGAGAGAGAGGCCGGGGCGGGGGGTTTTTAAAAGAGCCCCCTTGCAGATTTTTGGTGCTTTTTTGCCCCTTGGGCCACTTCTGTAGCCAGGAGCTTAAAAAATAAATTGGGGCACTTTTGCGGGGCGGGTTTTCCAGCGGGGCCTGGGGCCCCCTGGGGGGCAAAAATTCCAGGTGGGGGTTTTTTCTTCATCGTTCACTTCCCCCTTCTGTTTGCGGGCCACTGCTGTTTTTTGTCTCCCCCCTTTGGCCGGCCCGTGGCGGGGTGGGGGGCCTTTTTAGGTAAAAGCCTGGGGCTGATCTCGTGGTGCTTGGTTTTGGGCAAAAGGGTGGAAAGGAAATTTCCCATTGGGGGAGTGGGAACGGGACAGGACGGGGGGGGTTTTTTAGCCCTCGGGAAACCCCCAGGGGGGTTCCACTGCGTAGAAAAACAGGGGGAAGGGCCCCGGGAAACGAGCCCCCAAACATTTTCACGGCCCCCATTTTTTTTTTGGGTGCGGCGGGACAGCTTTAGAGGGCCCCCCTTTCCGCAGGCAGGCTGTTTTTTTCCCGGGGTTTAGGACTATGTGCAGGGGGCCCCCGGGGTTAATGCCGTCCCGGCCCGGGGCCGGGCCCGTTTTCCGACCCCCCCCTTTCTGGGTTTTTATAAATTTCCTCTGGGGTTTTTCTGGGGGCAGGGGAAAAAACTCCTTACCCCATTCCCGGGGGAATTTTTCCGAGGGAAAACGTTTTTCCCTGGTTTGGGGCGGGGTGGGGGGGCCGCTTCTGGGTTTCCCCCCATTTTTTGGGGAAGAAAAGGGGGCCCCGGGAAGCGCCCACTTTTGCCCCCCGGCGGGGGGGGGGAGTGGGGTTGGGGAAAGGGGCGGATTTGGGGGGGTGGGGGGTCCTTTCCCGGGGGGGCATTTGTCCCCCGGGTTTTTTCCCGGGCGGGTTTTCCCCGCTTTTGATCGGGGGGGGTCTGGGGGCTTTTTGGGGAACCCCGTTAGTGTCGGTCTAAAACCCGGGGGGCGGGGGGGCCCCGGGATTTTTCACCGCTTCCTCAGGGCCCCCGGGGGCCAAAAACCGGAAGCCCGGGGTGGGGGGGAATTTTATCATAATGGAAGAATTTTCCAAAAAAATTTTTGGGTTTCTGTAAAAAATGGTGTGGAAATTGGGGCCGGAAAGACTATATTTTTTTTTTCAATCCCTGAAACGGCAATAATTTTTAAGGGATCTGTATAAACCGGGTTAAGCCAACGAAAACAGTAGATTTTTTGGGAAACCCGGTTTCCTTTTGTCTTTTGGGCCCCAAAAAGGGCGGGTTTTTTAGCGGGTTGAAAAAGAAAAAAAAAAAACCATGGCTGATTTTTCTAAAAGGGAAAAAGGGTTAAATTTCCGATTAAAAAGGGGCCCCTTTACCTCTCTTGAAAGAAAATTTCGGACCTAAAAGGGGTTTTGGAAAAAACTGGGTGGGAGTCGGGGGACCTTTTAGTAATGATTTTTAAGGGTGGTTTGGGTTTTCCAACCCCCCAATTTTTCTCTATCTCTCCCCATGGGGAAAAAAGAAAAGGGGGTGGGGAAACCAACCCGGGTTTGGGGTCTTAATTGGGGGGGGGCCCCATTTAAAAATTCAGGGACATCCGGGACGGGCCATCCCCCCGTCACCTCTGCTTGCTAATAAAAACTGACTTTTGCTATTCTGTGTTTTTTTATTTTTCCCAAATTTTAAAAACAAAATAAAACCGTTTTTGTATCGCCTTTAGGTCCCCTAAAGGAACTTTTATTGGTAATGTTTCGAACAGGTATAAGAGTTTGGGCATCAGCGTCATTTTGACTGCTGCAATCCAACCTGTTAATGATAAAGGTAGTAGCCTCCATTTCTGAAGCATTTCTTTGATGTCATTATATAACCTAGGGAAATTATGCCTATATAAAGATGTATAAGACCCAGTTATCTGGACTCCTAAGTATCTAAGAGAGGTGTCCTTCCATTGATATCTATAGTTTGATTGAAGAGGTAAAAGCTGGTCCCCTGTCATCCCTACCGGAAGTGCCTCTGTTTTTGTTTTATTTATTTTATATCCCGATAGGCTTCGGAAATCATCCAAGAGAGCGTGAAGGTTTGGGAGCGTAATGTGGGGATTCGTCAAAGTGAGCAATATGTCGTCAGCAAAGAGTGACAATTTGTATTCATGTTCACCGATCATCACCCCTTTTATTGAGGAGTTTAATCGAATCGCGGCCGCCAATGGTTCCACGCACATGACAAATATCAGCGGTGACAGAGGACATCCCTGTCTAGTGCCATTTGTTATGTTGATAAACGGTGAGGTATCGTGTGGTAATTTGATAGCTGCCGTAGGTGTAGAATATAGCTGACGCATGGCTTGCATAAATGGACCAGATATTCCGAATTGCTGCAATACTGCAAACATATATGACCAATTCAAGCGGTCAAACGCCTTTTCGGCATCTAACCCTAATATTAAAGCTGATTGACCTCGTCGATTAATAATATCGATAAGATCTATGACCCTACGTGTATTATCCCCCCCCCCCGTCGGTTTTTCACAAAACCCACCTGATCTTTATGTATAATTTGTGGGAGCCATACTGCCAGCCTGTTAGCCAATAACTTAGTAAATATTTTTAAATCAGCATTTAATAACGCTATCGGGCGGTAGTTTGCCACCTCTAGTGGGTCTTTACCTGGTTTTGGCAAAAGGGAGATATATGACTGCAAAAAGGTAGTATGGACGGAGGTGCCATGCAACATTGCATTATAAAGTTGTGTCTGATGAGGCATTAATTCTTCCTTAAAAGCTTGATAATAAAGGTATGTTAGGCCGTCCGGTCCCGGCGATTTCCCCGTAGGGAGTTGTTTAAGCACCTCTTCTACCTCCTCATCAGCTATCTCCGCATTCAATAAATCTACCGCTCTCCCAGATAAACATGGTAAATGGCAGGAGGAGAGAAAATTATCTAGACGTTGGCGTCTTGCCTCTGGATCCTCAGGCAAAGTATCAGGGAGGTTATAAAGATTTGAGAAGTAGGTATGAAATAGTTGTAATATTTGTGACGGATTGTACACTGTATGACCTTCTTTGTCTCGAAGGGCATGAGGAGTCCTCTGGTATGTATCCTCTCTGAGTTGCCTAGCCAATAGCGAATGTGCCTTATTGCCACGTTCGTAATATCGTTAACTGGAGTAAAGTAGTAATTTTTCAGTATGGCTGACTGCTAGAGCTTTTAACTGGGCTCGAGTAGCTACTATTTTCCTAAGTAAGGTTTTAGAAGGGGAATTCGCCAGGGCACGCTCTAAAGTTGCCAATTTGGTTTGGAGAATTTCTGTCTGCAACCTCTTATCTTTTTTAATTCTCGAGCTGAGTGATTTACATTGACCCCTAAATACTGCTTTATGTGCCTCCCATAGCGTCACTACTGAGGATACCGAGCCTTCATTTGTTTCAAAAAAGTGTTTAATGTTTTGACCAAGTTCTTTTTTAGTAACTGGATTTTTAATTAGGCTTTCATTTAATCTCCAATGGCACCGTCGCGTTTGAGCCATATTAACATCTATGATCAGAGTGATCGGGGCGTGGTCTGACCATGTTATTGGGCCGATTATTACATCATTGGTTTTCCTCAAGGTAGGTATGTTCCCTAGAAAATAATCAATTCTAGAGTGCGTATTGTGAGGGGTGGAGTAGAAGGTAAATGCACACTCTCTTGGATGTGTCACCCGCCATAGGTCGAACAATGAGTATTTCCTAATTAACTTACGGAATTCCCTAGATAATTTTTGCTGTGTAGAGTCTGCTATTTTCTTCCCCACATACAATCTGTCCATTGCGACCGAGAAAGCTACAGTATAATCACCACCAATTAGTAGTAAGGCCGGTGGGCGGTTAGAAAGCTTTTGAAATACTTCTTTAAGGAATCGAATTTGGGACACATTAGGTGCGTATATATTACAAAACGTGACCAGCGAGCCCTGATATGTTCCATGTAAGATTATATATCTTCCTTGATCATCTATACAGGTTTCTGTAACTATTAAAGGACATGACGTAGACAACAGCACAGCTACTCCTGCCTTTTTTCTTTCCTGAGATGCCATATACGCCCTAGTGAAGGAACCTTTAAGGAAATTAAAATTGCCTGTTCGGTTAAAATGTGTCTCTTGCAAAAAGACTATTTCAGGTTTAAGCGACCTAAGTTCTGTTTGCAAGAGTTTCCGGTTGATGTTAGAGTTTAGGCCTTTGACATTTAACGATAGTACCTTAGCCATCAGGGTATTCAGTTAGTGAGCAAAAATCCCATTTCCATACGAGATGTACACCACGAGGCTTGGAATCCAGATGACATAAGGGAAAGCACAAGAGGGAGGGTAAACATGACAACAAGACATACCATTGAACTACAGACAATTTAAACTTAACTAGAAAAGTTATAACATTGTACCAGGATTTTATGTTCTGGGGTAGGGTTATGGTAGAATAGAAAGGTACCTGGAGGAGAGAAGTCCCCCAAGTACTCTTAAATAAACACAGGTACAGGAGTGGTAACAAAAACCCTACGATGGGGAAAAACAAGTGACGAGCCATAACTGACAGTAACCGATGACCGCCTAACTTTTCCCCTCAAGAGTAAAAGAGGATGAGAAGAAAAACCTTGTCCTCTCATTTTGAATTCTAGAGCACAATTAGCACCTGAGGGGGCCTAAACAGGATAAAATGCTCCTTTTCCCATCTTGGTGGGAAAAATGGAGAAGAGGAAGAAGAGAAAGAAGAGAAAAAAAAAGGGTTTTTTTTATATAAATTTCTCCTTCCCCCCCTTCCTCCGCCTCTCTCTAAACATGTATATGTATCTAAATTCACACATATAATTCATTACATATATGCACACATACAGGTCTTCATCGTGTAATAGTGATGGTGATAATAGTAGTTATAGTAATAGTGATAGTGATAGTGATAGTAGGGGCTAGCTTAGTATGATAATAGTAGCATTTAGTAAAGTACGAGTTTCTGGTAGAGGACCAAATACGAAAAATACCCATTAGTCCTGTATAGAACTATGGACCTAATTTAGACTGCTTTATCAAAAAGAGAGAAAAAAGAAAACCTAGTGTCCTTCAGTCTCAGGTATTTGAATGAGGACTAGTTGCTTGAGTAGCCTTTTTTGCTGTTGCCAGGGATTTGTTCCGCTTTCGTGTAGGTGACTGCCACAACGGTGGAGGAGGTTCAGGAAGGCGATCTGTTTCCCAATTAACCACGGTCGGTGTGGGCAGGTTGAATGTAGAGCAAAACGGTGCTATATCTCCTGGAGAACGAAGAGTAGCAGATCTGCCATCCTTGGATGCTATCAGTGCAAATGGGAATCCCCATTTATATTTGATCTCCTTTTCCTTTAGCACTGAAAGAAGGGGTTTAAGACATCGCCTTTTATGTAGGGTGATCCAAGCGAGGTCTGGATAAAGTTGTAACTGTGCTCCTTGGACCTCTATGAGTTTGCTGGCCCTTGCCTTTGCCATAATACGTTCTTTTAGAGTAAAGTCATGTATACAACATATGACGTCTCTCGGGGTTGAAGAACTTGGTTTCGGTTTCAATGCTCTATGTGCCCTATCCATTTTTATATGGTGTGATGGGGATTCATCTAATAGAGAATTGAAGATCGCTGTGAGTTGTGACTGTAGGTCTTCTGCCCCTTGAGCTTCAGGAAGGCCTCTCACTCTAATATTGTGACGTCGCCCCCTGTTATCAAGATCTTCCAAATGATTTGAAGTTTCCTGTATAATCGTATTCTGTGAGGTCAGGAGAGAATGCATTTGTGAAATATATTTTCTGGTATCATCATGCGCTTCTTCTATGTCCTCAACTCGAGTAGCTATGGCTTTCAAATCATGGCGAACTACTGAGATTTCTGACCTACATGCATCCTGTACTTCTTTCACTATTTTTTTAAGGTCATGTTTGGTTGGGAGATAGGTCAGATACTCCTTCAAATCCCGGCTGGGAGAAGAATGTTGTGTGTCCATATGAGAGTCTCCTGCTATGGATTCAGATGACGAACGCCATGCATTGTCTCGGGATTTTTGTGCTAGCAGACGCGGGGGATTAAAATCTTCTTGTTCCTCAGGTGGATCTGCCCCATGTGTGGCATTGTAAGTTGCCCCAGATCCTGATGTTTTCGAACCGGGGGTTTTTGGGGCTCTGGGCATGAGGGTTTCTTTATCACTGTTAGTTATATCCCTGTTTGAGTCTGATAAGGAGCACTCTTTTGTAAAATATGCAGTGTTGTCCCTGTTGTGTTCGAGGGAATCAGCTTGTATAACTGGACTAGTAGGTTCAGGTGATTGTGTATAAGGAAGAACTTTGTCAGAAGCCCAGTCCAGGGAATCAAACCCAAAAGATTGGCTGCCCTGATGTTCCAAGGTATTTGCAGAGAAGTCCGCTCTGGAGGGGGTTGTCAGGCCCAATAAAGCACCTCTCGCCCCCGAAAGTTCTCCTACTGTGGGTTGTATCTCCTGGGGCAAAACAGAAGCAACTCCTATGCTTTGTGACCCTGTAATCTGGTCTGCAGGTATTATTCAGGAGCGAGAATCTCCGAAACCAGCAGGGGAGAACGAGCCTCGCTAGCTGTGTCACAAAATGGCGGGCTTTCCCGCACTATCCTGCCTGCAGAGGCAGGGGTTAATGGCGGCGCTGTCGCCTTACCGCGGCGTAGGAAATGCTGTAGGGTGTTTTTTTGGCCCCGTGCACTATCCCGTCGGGCTTGGGGTTTTTTCAAAGCTCTCCGACCCTCCTTAGCCAGGGCTCCGGTACTCACGGCACCTCTGCTCCGCCAGCCGAAACCTCCGTGTCGCCGCCTCCGACTGCAAGCCGCAGGACCCCGGCGCTGGATGGATGAAGCGCCTCGGTTCCAGCCCGATGGGAGGTGAGTGTCCGTGACAGTCCCGCTGGAGTCTCCTCCAACTCTGCGATGTAGCCGCGTCTCTGCTGAAGGCGTCTCTGCTGAAGGCATGTCTGCTGTTCCCGCCTTTCAAGCCGGCGCTCTCCTCGGGACCCCGAGTCCTCGCGTGTGGCCTCGGTTTAGCAGTAAGCGAGCTCCTTTGTGGCCAGCAATGCTCCCGGATGTTTGCTGCTCCCGTTTGTACCGTTTTCGCTCGGTCTCCGCCAGTAAACCTGTTATCTAGCCCCTTTGATCCGCGGTCAGGTTAGAGAGCTTCTCTCTCAAGCTGCCATCTTGGTCAGAGCTCGGCCACGCCCCCCGTCCCCCTGTTTTTAAAGAGACCAAAGGCAAGTGGACACATTAAATAATTTTAAATAGAATGTTAATTTCTAATACTTGGTTGAAAACCCTTTGTTGGTAATGACGGCCTGAAGTCTTGAACTCATGGACATCGCCAGACGCTGTGTTTCCTCCTTTTTAATCCTCTGTCAGGCCTTTACTGCAGCAGTTTTCAGTTGCTGTTTGTTTGTGGGTCTGTCTGAAGTTTAGTCTTTAACAAGTGAAATGCTGCTCAAGTGGATTGAGATCAGGTGATTGACTTGGCTTTGTTTTGGATTTATGTTTCGGGTCATTGTCCATCTGTATTGTGAATGCCAACCAATCAGTTTGGCTGGATTTGAGCACACAGTATGTCTTTGAATACTCTCCAGGATGTAGGCGTATCAATATCCAAATCTACCGCAGCCTGCATGAAAGTAAATACAGAGGGTTCACTGCACGGTGCAAGCCACTCATAAGCCTCAAGAGTAAAAAGGCTAGATTGGACTTTGCGGAAAAAAAAAAACAGCACAGTTCTGTAAGAACATTCTTTGAACAGATGCAACTAAGATCAACCTCTACCAGAATAATGGAAAGAAAAACGTATGGCGAAGGCCTGCTACAGCTCATGACCCAAAGCATAACACATCATCTGTAAAACACAGTGGAGGCAGGGTGATGGCTTGTACATGCATGGCTGCCAGTGGCACTGGGTCACTAGTGGTTATTGATGTGAAACAGGACAGAAGCAGCCAGATAAATATTGAGGTATTCAGAGACCTAATGTGTGCTCAAATCCAACCAAATGCAGCCAAAGGGATTGGTCGGCTTTTCATAATGCAGATGGACAATGACCCAAAACACAAAGCCAAAGGGACACAGGAGTTTATTAAAACAAAGGAGTAGAATATTCTTGAATGGCCAAGTCAGTCACCTGACCTCAACCCAATTGAGTCTGCATTTCACTTGTTAAAGACTAAACTTCAGACAGAAAAGCCACAAACAAAAGGCAACTGAAAACCACCGCAGTAAAGACCTGGCAGAGCATTAAAACAGTAGAAACACCGCATCTGCCTGAAGTCTTGAACTCATGGACAGCACCAGTCGTTGCCAACAAAGGGTTTTCAACCAAGTATTAAAATGAACATTCTATTTACAATTATTTAATTTGTCCACTTGCTTCTATGGTGCTCTATGGAAAACTCGTGCAGCAGTCCCCACTGCACAGGTTTTCCGCCCGGCGGTTTTTCCACCCGCGGGCTGCCCGAAAAACATTCTACGTGCACATTCTTCCATCCGGTTTTCGGACAGAATATGGGCATGTGAATGGGAAGGGGGAGGGCGGAGAAAAGCCGTCCTCCAGCGGCCGTGTGCACAGCACACAAACCGGACAAACCGACCGGTATTTGTCTATTGCCGTGGGGATGCGCCCTTACTCCCAGATAGCTATACAAGACATTGCACTTCTGTGTCTGCAAAGCTTCCTGTAATGCTGTTGATGGAAAGTCTAATATCATATAACCCTATATATCACAGAGCTCAGCTCCTCTCCTCTATCATATAACCCTATATATCACAGAGCTCAGCTTCTCTCCTCTATCATATAATCCTATATATCACAGAGCTCAGCTTCTCTCCTCTATCATATAACCCTATATATCACAGAGCTCAGCTCCTCTCCCTCTATCATATAACCCTATATATCACAGAGCTCAGCTTCTCTCTTCTATCATATAACCCTATATATCACAGAGCTCAGCAGTTCTCTATACTATAACCCTATATATCACAGAGCTCAGCTCCTCTCCTCTATCATATAACCCTATATATAACAGAGCTCAGCTATTCTCCCTCTATCACATCCTGCTCTCAAATAGGGCAGAATAAACCACCTGATAGATTCTCTTTAATGTTTGGACTAAGTGAAATGTCAATATTCCTAGAACTGTTCTAACACCTGTATTCCATATACATTAATGGCTATAATTTGTGCATTTTACATCTGCATTAAAGCCATAACACACAAAAATTGCACCCTAAAGGTTTTACCAAACTGAACTTGGCTCAGTATAGTTTTCACAGCAGGCCAGTTGCTAATTTGGATAGTGAAGCGACGCATTACCTGCTTAGGAGCTTTGCAAGTGAGCCTTTGACATCTGTCTGTTGTCTTAGCAAATTGACCACCCAAAGCTTTTCCTGTCATGAGTTTAAAATGATTGGGAGATCGGATATAGTTTAGAGGTATCATTTTCAGGGTGGCATTTTCTGTAAAGAAAACATCTTGGGCGACATGTATGAATTCGAATGCGTACTTTTTTTTACTTGGCGCCGGCACTCTAGTTCTAAATAGATATAGAAGAGTGTAGAATACGACAGTATGAAGATTTTTGGTGCATTACATAGAGCTTAATGCGCCAAACTTTGTAATTCGGCGCATAAGTATGTAATGCGCCACAACTTGAGCGCAATTAATCTCTATGTTAATGCCTTTTTTGCCAAAATCTGTAGCGGTACTTCTACACTCTTCTATATCATATTTAGAAACTTTGTCGAGTCGTACGGGCCAAGTAAAAAAAAAAAAGTACGCATTCGAATTCATACATGTCGCCCCTTAAATCCACAACTTTTATGTTATGTGTGCAAGTATCTTAAAGCTGGCCATATAATCAGATGCAAGTGCACTCACTAAACTGCTGATAGAGGAAAGAGACAACTTTCAACACTTCTGGTTGGCCAAGAGGACTCGAACTCTATTAACATAATGCAGAATTAAATGTAATGTTTCTTGTTTCCGAGACTGGGGGAAGATTAGGTGGTGTGTCTATGAGAAAGGGCATTCACACTCGTGTATTTTACCTGAGTAACCAAAAGCTAAATAAACAGGAAAAGTTTCATGAAAAGCGTTTACCTCTTTGTGTTTTGGATCCACTTGGGCGGGGGGGACTCCTGGCGCAACATATAACAATGTGTTATGAACATTTTGGGGTGACAAACTTTTATATGCCTTATTGTAAATACCCACCCTCCTGACCTGAATTAGCAGTGTATACGATCCACTTGCTTTGGGATTCAGAACCTGTAGTTGAGCCAGGACTTGTGGTTTTCAAAATGAGTCCTTTACAAAGTAGCTCCAGCCTATTTTGGAGCAGTCACCTAGCATCTAGATGGAACTAGTGACGAATGTGCTCTTCGGATTCAAGTAGGGCCAATCTGGCCTGATCAGAAACTTGCCAGCGAAATTATACAACCGATCACTAACCTTTTTTTCAGACAAGAAAAAGAAACTGCATACGTTCAAGGGAATGACCCCCCCCCCCCCTTCTTTTTTCCTGTCTTAAAAAGGCTTGGTGATTGGTTTGAGGAAAGGTTCTCTACCAAATTGGGAAAAATTTAAAAATTTAAAAACAGGGCCCCTCAACCCAAAATTTTCCAAATTTGCAAAACTACGGGGTGATAACATAAAAATTTTAAAAGGGGTTGTCTCATTTCATTGATTCATCTTATCTCCGTCCGTTTTCTTGGTTTCATTTTTAATTCAGGGGGTTTTTTAACGGGCTTTCCTGGCCCTGCAGAAAGGGAGGGGTAAAATAGGTCGGGTAGCTATAGCGCCCCCGAGGAGCTGATACAGCCATACAAGGGGGGATAATCTAAGAATAGTAGAACACTTAAAAGACACAAAATTGAAAAAGTGACTTTTTTTTGCAAGATTTTTAACTAAAACCAATCCTTTAGTAGAAAAACCCCTTTTTAAAACCCTTGCCCCCTTGCAAGTTTGAAAAAGTATTAGCACAGGTAAATTTTTTTAAAAAAGTTTTTTTTTTTTTTCCCTTAAATTTAATTTTTTTTTTTTCCAAAAATTAAAAAAAATTTTTTTTTTAAATTTTTTAAAGGCACCGGGTCTGAAGTGAAAAAATAATACTGACTTTACGAGTTTTTGGGTTTTTTCCTTTTACAGAGATGCAATGTTTGCTCCCAATTTTTTTCAAACCCCAAGACCACATCCGGGAAATACAAACTCTGGTTTACAACAACCCAAGATGAAAAAATTTTATAAAAGAAATTTTATACTTTAAAGCAAAAATTTTGGTTTTTCAACTTTTTTTTAAAAAGGGTTACACTTTTTAAAAAAGGAATATGCCCTATTTTCAAGTCGGCTGTCAAATTTACTATCGGCTGTATAAAACGTAGTGAATGCAATTTATGTAGAGGTAAGGTGGAGGGAACGACATCAAAACGTGCATTTTAAAATAAAAAATAAAAATATAAACCGAAAAAAGGGGAAGAAAATTCTAAAAAAGCAAAATCAGAATTGTGTTACTAGGACAAAAAACTGGGTTTTTTCCACTGAACTTTGAAAAAAACCCACGTAAAAATTTAATTTTTATCCCAAAGGCACGTGGAGAGGTACGGAGGAATAAAGGGGTTTACCAAAAAGGGGGCCCTGTTTGGCCTGCAGGGGTTGGGTTTAAAAGTATTTAACCCCGGGAGGGGCCTTTTCCCTGTGGGTTTCCTTCATCTTTCTTTGGGTTTGGGTAAAAACAATTCCCAGGATAAAATTTGGGCCTTTTGCCTCTAACGCTTCTGCTTTATTTTTCCCAATCGGGCACCAGCTGCTCTTGTAAGGTGAGCACTCGGCCGGTGTAAAACGCCCTCATGAAAAGAAAATTTTAAAAACCAGAAAAATTCCCAACACTTTTGAAAGGGAAAACCGGGTTTTTAAAGTGAAAATCCCAGAAAAGGAAAACCGAAACAGGGGCAGGTGCTGTAGTAATGCCAACTAGACGGTAGATTAGTAATTGGTGGCTGGGAATGGGGGCATGTGACCAGACTGGCAATAAAATCTACTGCTGGAACTATGTTATGAGGATTTGCAAGGAAAGGACACGCAAAAGGCAGGCTATTTGAGTACGTTGCTGTGAACAATTTCCCCATCACCAAAATTCCCAAAACAGTCTGCAAAAAAATCCACAGTAACAAATGCAGACTGAGCTGCATTTTGATGTGGCTTTTCCTGCAGATTTTCTAGGAAGAAAAAAAATATTCATTTATAGATCTGCTCCTGCAAATCTGCAGGTAATCCATGCCCCAAATACCCCCATGCAATTCTGAATTCTCCAAAAAAATTTCAAAAGAAAAATTTCTGTGCTTTTCCTCAAAAAATTGCAAAAGTTTTTTCTTCTAAAAGAAAAACCCCAATTGAGCTCTTTTTTTTTTGGGAGGAAGTCGGGACAGAAATCCCAGATCCCCGGAAAAGCAAAAACGGGGGCAGAAAATACCACAGAATGGGGACCCCAAAACTTTTTAAACATTTTTCAATGGCCTTTGTTGCGGTATAAGAAAATTTTAACACAGAAAGATAAACGTAAAAAGGCAAGTTAAATTCTGTTTAAAATTCATATATTTTTTTAAGGGAAGGCGGTTAAAGTTTTATTTTTCCCAAGGACAAAAAAACCAAACCTTTTCCTAATAAATGAGGGGTGGGGGGACAAAAAACCCCAAAGATATCAATTCTTATGTATACCATCCTTAATCAACAAAACCAAAAGGGGTAAAATCTTTAAAAAAAAGAAAGCCCTAAAAAAAAACCTTTTTTTAATAAAATAAAAGATAAAAAATTCAAAAAAAGGGACCCTATCATTTTCCATAAACAGAAAATAACTACCTATCCACAAAGTTGGGGTAACCCTTTCCCAAAAAGGGGCACCCCGGACGGGAACCTAAACTAAGAGCCCCTTTAAAATTTTCCCTTTACCCCCAACAAAGAGAAAACCAAAACCAAATTTTCCACATATTAAAAATACAATGCAGCAAAATTTAAATTAATAAGAGCCCAAAAAAGGAGCAAACTTTAAACTAAAGCAAATAAAAAATTACCAAAAATTAGATACAGTACAAAGTTTAATTAATCTTAAAAATTCGACACTTTTCCCCGGGGAGATCAGTGTTTAAAACGGGAAAGAACAATTACTTTAACCCAAAATTAACCTATTTATAAATTAAAAAATCTTTTTATTTAACCTTTTTACATTCAAGATTGTTTATATATTTTTCCCGTGGGTAATAAAAATTGTTCTTCCACGATTCTTTGCTATCGGGGAAAAAAAAGGGGCGTAAAAGGTGTTAAATTAATTATTTTCGTTTTCCGAAATTTTTTTTTGGGTTAATTTTATTTGTTTTAGTTTTTTTTAAACCCCACTATTTTTAAATTTCCCTTGGTGCATTGAAATTCCTTTTTTTTTTCCCAAAAATGGGCGGGTTTTATATTATTTTCATTTCCAAAAAAAAGGCAAAGGGCTTTTTTTTGGGGGTGGGGTTTTTTTTTTTTTTTAAACACAAGAGGTGCAGACACTTAGGGTTGGGACATTTAGGGCCACATATTTTGGAAAATTTTAGAGAACAAAAATAACTTTTTTTGCCAAAAGAAAACCAATCAAAAAGCGGCCCCCCTTTCATTTAGCCAGAGCACTATATGAAATGAGAGGGCGCCCCCTGTTTGGGTTGCTTTTGGGCAACCCCTTTTTCCCAAAAATTCGCTGTGGAACAACAACCCCCAAAACCCTTTATATACACTATAGGATTTTGTACGGGGTTTTTACACACAAAAAAACCAACAAAATTTTAATGCCCCTACGCCCAAAAAGAAATGGGGGGGAATTGTATGTGAGTTTTGAAATAAATGTGGGTGTGAAATTGTCAGTGTAAAAATGTATGTGTGTGTAACATTGAACTTTCACTTCCCACTTTGGGAAACTCTTGGCCATAGGGGGTATTTGTTTGGGTTTTTGTCTTTTTTGTTAGGGAGAAAAGGGGTTATTTTAGGGTTCACTTAAGCTGGGTTTCCTTTTCCGGGCCCCCCTATTGGGAAGTTTTTTTGATCTAAAGAAAATTGTTTAGGAATTTTTGTGGGTTTTTTGGGAATTTTGGTTTTTTTTGGGTTTTTTGGGGTTTTTTTGTTTTTTTTAAAATTTTAAATTTTTTGTATTTTATTTAAATTTGGGGGTTAATTTTTTTCAATTTTTTTGGGGGGTAATTTTTGGGGGGAAAAATTAAAGGGGGGGTGGGGGAAAAATTTTTAAATATTTGGGGGTTTTTTTAAGGGTTTTTTTAAGGGGATTTTGGGGAAAAAAATTGGTTTTTTTTAGGGGTTTAAATTTTTTGAATTAAATTTGGGGATAAGTTTTAAAGGGTAAAATAAAATTGGTTTTTAAATTTTGTGGTAAATTTTTTAGGGGGTTTAAATATTTTTTGGGAGGTGTTAAAGGGGGAAGTTTTGGAAGAAAAGGAGTAGTGAATGTTTTGTTATTAAAAATTTTTAAAAATTTTGTAGTTTTTTTAAGTGGTTTTTTGGGGTTTTAAATTTAAGGGAATATGGGTGAAAAAATTTGGGGGATTGGGGGTTTTAAAAGGGGGAAAGGGGGGGTTTTTAAGAGGGGGAAGGGGGATTTTGTTTTATTTAAAGGTAAATAAAGTTTTTTAAAGGGGGGGGAAAATTTTAATTAAAATTTTTAAGGGAAAAAAAAGCCAAAAATTCCAATTCCCCCAAACCCAAATTTAAAAAGTAGGCAGGGTTGCTATAAAATGATAAATTTTTGGGTTTAGTCTTTGGGAAAGTATCGGGCCTGACGGGAAAAAAACAAAAAAAAAAAAAACAAACATTCTTCATTCCCAAACTTTACTAAATTGGGGTTCAAAAAGCATAGGTTTGGCGACATCCAAACAACCACTTTGTCCCCCCAAAATTGATCCTAAACCAACTTAAAGTGGTTGTCTCAAAAAGGAAACTGGGAAAAGGTCGCTAATGTCTAAACAGTGCCCCCCCCTGAGGGTAATTTTAATGTTTTGTAGCTGTGCTAGAAAGAAAGAATAATTTATTTTCTTATCAATTCCGATCCCTAACTATTACAAAATCTTTACCTTTTTGGTTAATGCCCCAAGGGGGAAAAGTTTATGGTTTCCCCTTGCAGAAGGCTCCCGGGCCCCTCGGGAGTCAAAACCCCAAACCCAATGTCCCCAATCATTATCTTTTCTTTTCAAGATAATTGAGCAGTTCTTTGAAATCTTCAACAGGTCCCAGACTTGCTTTATCAACCATGAGCTTGAAGGTATACCTAAAAGATAAAAGTTAAAGACTGGGAAAAAGGTAACATTTAAATTAGAAACTTTGAAAAATGGAAAGGGAAACAAAAAAATTTACACAGAAAAATCTCCAGGGTTTTGGCTAAAAAATTTCCTATTTAGGCCATTATTATAGCGATTTCTGGGGAAAGCTGGGTTTAAAACTAATATCAAAAATTCCCCCAAAAAACCTTTAATTACAAAAATTTCCCCCCCCTTTTGAAAGTAGAAGGGAATCACAAAATGACTTTTGATTGAAATGTCATTTTAAAGGGGGAACATTGACTGCAAACATGGGAGCTTTAGTCATGGCCTCGTTTGCGTACAGTTTTGCTTAGAAAACATAAAGGTAGTGTCCAAGATAGAAAAACGTGTCTATTTTCTTCCAAAAACACACCTGTCCATGGGCTGTGTCAGGTATTGCAGCTCAGGCCCATTCACCTCATCTGAAGAGAGCTACAATACAGGGTATAACCTGTAGACAGATGTAAACACAAATTTTGGAAAAAAGGGAAAACCACTTTTTTCTAATCCATTATGCCCCCTTTTAAAAAAAGGGGCTGACAATCATTTCACCCCTATTTGTTTTTGGGGAAATTTCCAAATTTTACGGGAAAAAATGCCCTTATAGTGAAACAAATTGGCCCCGAATAGAGTTTGACCTTTTGGGCGTTGAACCTGTTTTAAAAACAAAAAAGAAAGTTTTACGGGAGAAGGGGCAAAAATACCATAAAAATTTAAAGGGGGGTTCTTTTAAAAGGATTGCTTTTTTTGTTAAAGTTTCTTGGAAAAAAACAAGTCTTTTTTGGAAATTAGGGTGCCCAAATTTAACAGTGTTCTTTTCTGTTTTAAAACCCCTCTTTAAAAAGGGTTTGCACCCCTTTTCCTGGGGTATTTAAAAGCTACAAAACCTGTTTAAATCTCTGCTGATCGGGTTTCCCAGGGCCCCCCCCCCCCTTTGCTATAGCTCAACCTGGCTTCAGCCCCCCTTTATAGAACCAGTAAACATCCCCTAAATTTCAAAATGAAACCAAAAAAACGGGACTGGGGAAGAGGTTCCAATTATACCCCCTTTTTAAAGGGGGGTTCTTTATTTTGGGGACAACCCCTGCAGGGAACCCCTCCAATTGGGTGAAATTCTTGGGAAATTTAAAAATTTTTCCAGTACCGCCCCCGCAAAAAAAATTAGGTTTTTGACTTTATCCTAATTAAAAGGGCAAATGGTTTGTCTTCTAAGCAGGAAGACAATTACTCCAAAAAAACGACTTTCTTTATAATCCACCCCCTCCACTGTACTTACAAAAGCGGGGTTTTCCTAAAGAACCCCCCCTCTTAAAAAATTTGGGAAATTTTTAAAAAGGGCTTTATGAAAATGATTTGTTTAAAGGGGGTTTTTCCCGCACTTCAAAATTGGGTTTTTTCAACATGTATGGAAAGCTAAATAAATTTCATTTTCAAATTTTTTTTTTGTCCTTTTTTTTTTTTTAATTTCCCACAAATGATTTTATAACCTTCTATTTTTTCGGGGTTTCTCAAATTTCCCCGAATTTGTTTCTTGTTCTCCCTCGGGCCTTTTTTCTTATCTAAATATCAAAAAGTGATGCAACAAACAGATTCACCCGAACTGCGGGGCACCGAGAGCTTGTTTTGTTATCTGATTTTTCAACAAAAACACTAATTACTACTTTTTACTTTACTCTGAGCTTTTCCTTTTATCCGGGTAGCATTTTTTTTTTATCTAATCTAACAAATTTTGGCGGGAAGTTTTAAATACACAGCGTTCATATCTAATTCCCCACCCTTCCAGAATTTCCGGGATGCATGAATAAAAGGCGCTGCTCCCGACTCTTTTAAACAGTAAGATGAGACAACCCCTTTAAGCTCAGAGAAGCTGAGAGAAATGTTTGCCTCTCAATAAGCCTGGCACATCCACGGCTTTTTTTTAAAAACAGAAAATTTAAATTTTTTGGCCCATTTTTGTTTTTTAAAATAGGAAAATTCTTTTGGGAAAAACCTGGGGTTTTTCACCCCCTTTGGGTAACCCCACCAAAAATTTTGCAAATTTAATAAAAATTTTTGGCGGGGTGTCAATTTTGTGTTTTTTTAAAACCAAATAAATTGGGGCAAAGTTTTAGCTCTTACCTCTTTTTTATACAACGGGGATATCACCTATGGCCACCGGGAAAGTCTCCCTAAATTAGTGTTCACCCTTTTCCCTTTTGCCAAACCCCCAAAGGTTACCACTAACCGGGAAAAACTCTGTAACTGAGCAGTGCCCTAGCGCTCAAAAAACGGGCTCAAAAATAAAACCCCTTTTCCCACACAACATCACAGTTTCCCCAAATTTTTTGTACGTTGTGACAGATTAGTTTTCAAAAAGCCTTTTGGAATTTTTACCGGGTTTGGTGGCAAAAATTTGGGGGAAAACAGACTCCCACAAAAAAAAAAAATCCCGCCCACCCCTGCTGTAAACAGGGTAACAAAAATTTTGTTTAAAAAAGCAGGGCAGTTTTGATGTAATTGCCCTTAAAACGTGTTTTTTTTTTTTAAACATTTGGTTTTTAAAAATTTTTTTTTTTTTTTTTTTTTGGGTTGCCCTTTAAATACTTTCCAGTGGAAACTTGACATTAATTTCATAAAGAGTGACCAGACATAATGGCATTTTACATTTACCTTTTTAAAACCTAAATCCTTTGATTTGAAAAGTTAAATATTTGGATTTCCAGTTGGGCCAAATTTCTAAATGCCACGGACCGGGGGTATTTCCACCCAAATAACTCTAAAAAAACCAGGCAAAATAAAAAGAAGATTTGGTCCTTTCCCGAAAAAAAGCAAAATAAATAGAGGTCAGTCCTTTAATATATTGGTCTCTTAGTGATCGGTCTCGTATTCCTTCTTCAAGTAAAATAGAAGGTTTTCCATTTACATGGTGGAAGTCTAACTGAGTCAAGACGAATTTTACATCTGTTGGGAACATTTTGTTTAAAAATACCCCAACCCTCTTTTTTTGAACCCTTTAAAGGGAAAACCCAAAAGGGCCCCATTTCCTGAGGTAATAAAAAACTTGGGAAGTAAGGGGAAATTTAAAATTCCCAAACCATCTTGAAACTTTCCCAACTTGAGTTGTGTTTTTTGGGTTTCCAATAGGGGGGAAAGAACCAAAACCCACCCACGGAGAAAAAAGTTTTCCCACTGCTACATCTTGCTCTCATAAGTCAACATTTTATTTGTCTGCACGCTCCCTTTGGGGGAGGGAAAGAAACCACCCCCAAGAATACATTTTTTTAAGTTTTTACTCCATTTTTTTGGGGGAAAATGTGGGAAAATTTTCAAATAGTCATCACGACCACTTAACCCAATTCTATTTCGTCATTGTAATTTCTCTAGGGCCCTTAAAATGATTCTTTAAATTTTCTGCTGGGGGGGGGGGGGGTTTGGTTCAAGCGGTCCGGTGTTTTCCAGGCTGGGTGTTACATCCACCCCCTTTTTGTTTCTTTAAATTTTTCTTTGCTCTTAGCCTTTTTTTGGGCAATTTGTATAAGCACCCCATAGAAATTTTAAGGGGAAATCCTTTTTTTGTTTTAATTATCAGCGAGTAAATTTTATCCCAACAAACGTTCCTACACCCAGAAAAAACCACTCGGACGGGGACGAAAATACCCCCGGGTGTTAAAAATCCCAAAAGGGTTATTCGGGGCCATTTCGACCAAATTTTCTCTTGCTAAAAGGCCTTTTCAAATATTTTCATTTTACTCCCAAGGGCTTCAGCCTGAAATGGCTGGGAGGTCCCCTGTAACTCCAGCCCCCTATGAAAAAAAAAGGGAATCAAAAAGGGGGAACATTTTACAAAAAAATTTAAAAAAAGGTCATCTATTTTCTTTAAAACTGACACCTAAAAAACGCATCTATATTTTAAAAAGACAGATGAAAGCCAATTTTTTGGGGCCCCCCCCCCTTTACCATGAACCCATGTCCACTTTTTTCCCTTTCTTTAAATACCCCTGTCCCCTTCTTTGCAGCTTCACTCGAATGGGACAAAGCCATAGAAAACTGTAAAACCAAGCACAAACACTACTAAAAGTACAAATCTGTACCTGGAAAACTATAAAAAATATTTGGGGCACTTGCCAACCCATGACCTTTTTCCAACGGGCTAAATTTTGTTTGGGTGCACAGATTGGGGAAACCCTCAAGGCCCTCATATTTTTACCCTACCCCACAAAAATAGGCCATGGGGTGTTTAAAAAAAACCCAAAAAACTTTTTTTAATTTTTTAAAAAACCTTTGGGTTTGTCTCCTTTTATGGTCAAAAGTAAATTGGGCCAATGCCCAAAATTTTTGTTTGAGGGGTGAAAAATTTTGGGGTTATTATCCTTATTTTTTCTCTAAGTTATATAGATACGTTTTTAGGCTGTATTGCTCCCATCAGTTGTCTTTCAGTAACTCCTGTAATAATTTTAAAAAAATTGGGGTTTTTACACATATGCTACAAATAAAAAAGGGGGAACCCTTAGGCCCCAACAATTTCAAATTTCTAGCAATCAATTTTCCAGCATTTTTTGGAAGTTTAGAAAGTTCCCCGGGGGGAAAAAAATTTGTACTTTACCTGAAAAAAAGAAGGGTTTTCCGGGTTTTTATTTTGTTTGGACTTTTGGATTTAAATGTTAAAGGGATTTAAACAACGGAAAAAAAACCTGGGGTGTTTTTAACGGGGCAGCCCCTTTTTGGGTTTTTGGAAGAACACCCTGCTCACGAAATACTTCCAAAAACCCGGGCCCAAATTCACTTCTATTTTTCTGGGGCCCACCAAGCGTCGCGAGGGGGTGACCTGTCATTTTATTCCCCCCGGGGGTTAAAATTACGATCTATTGTACGCCGGGGGAACAAGGCGAAATTTCATAGCTCTCGTGAAGTATGAATTACTGTACCGCGGAGGGGAAATTTCACCCGAATTAAAGTCAAATACGCGGCAAAATGCACCCCGAAAATTATTCATGTGAACATACCCCTAAATTGGACTCCCTGCCCCAATAAACAAAAAACTTTTTCCCCTTAAAAACAACAAAAAACCAGAGCGACTCCATACTTTATTTGTATGGGGGGTAGAATTTGGTACTGCAGACCGAAAACTTTTTGTTAAAAACGGGAATGGGGGGGATCCCCCAAAATAAACACTGAATAACTTTTTCTAAGCATAGAAAAGCCTTGAATAATCTTTTTATTGTCCTATTTTTATTACATATTAGGATTGCACATTGCAGATATTTTCTGACTAAGGAAAGCTTTACAGAGTCAAAAAACTGGTACTTTATGTAAAAAAGTGAGAAAGAGGCAAGCTGTCGCCAGCATCTGTAAAACAACATACATGTGTATGGAGCGTAAGAGGAATAGTCATAGGTCAAACAAGCATTTGCCTGACAGCTGTTAAAGAGAACCTCTCACATAGGTTATGCCCCCCTTGTGGAGACCAGAACAAGCTAGTGACAGACCTGCTGTTTCCAGTGCTGCGTCCCTTATTCTGTCAGATGCTGGAGTTTTCGTGTATTTAATGCTCAAATCTGCAGTTTTCAGCCAGAAAAGAGTCAAACAAAGAGTCAGTTTTTTTTCATACCTCACCCACTTGAGGTTAGTCCCGCCCACCCCCACTGATAAACCTATTACTTTGAATAGGTAGAAACATGTGAATAACTATCAGTGGGTGGGGCTAGCCATTGGTGGGTGGAGCTAACACCTGCTCATGAATAAGATTTGAGCATTAAATACTGTAAAACTCCAGCATCTTAAAGAATAAGGGACACAGTGCTGGAAACAGCAGGTCTGACACTAGCTTGTTCTGTCCTCAGCAAGGGGGGTATAACCTATGTGACTGGTTCCCTTTAAAGGTGTAGGAGTACCTTAAAATGTGGATGTGAACTTTAAGGTTAGGTCTACACGGTATTGGATGTAACAGCTAAAAAACGTATAGACATAGCCTTAGGCCCGCAATCTACCTGCAAATTAATTAATTCAAGACCTTTAATTGAACTGGGCAGTCGCAATCTAATGCGGACACAGTTTGACTTTGTAAACAAGAATGATGTCTTCAGACTGAAATGAACGATTGCACAACAGAGAATGTTTGTCCCTGATATTAATTGTAATCACATGTTAATCCGAACACAGACACAAAACTGTCAGCCAGCTAAGCATGTTTATCCTGAGTGACAGCTCCCTTGATGAGAGGGAGGGGGCTTTGTAGTCCTCCAAGTTATTCAATTATCTGGTTGTGACATTGTGAAGTAGTGTATGCATGCCATGTATTATCTAACAATGACTCTTCCCAGAATCATAGTAAAGGTTCCTACAACCACAAGTGTCTCATGTGGTCTGATCAGTAGCTGAAAAATAAGTATATATATATATATATATATATATATATATATATATATATATATATAGTCAACTAGTTTCAATGGGAGAGCAGGCAGCATTATTCAAACATACAGAGAACTCTCATTCAAGGTAAGAGGGCACTGTCCTTAGTAAAGTACTAAGACACGTTCAGTTTTTGTGATCACAGACCCCATTAATACTTAATTTTATATCAGAACATATGGCAGACAATACCTGTTTTACATTAAAGATTGAATATTGGTGGCCACTAAGAGGAGGAGATGCTGGTGGTGCTGGTCATGCCATATGCACAGCTCTCTCAATTAGGGTGCTTTCACACGGTGCGTTTTTGGAGCGTTTTTGTGCAGGATGGCACAGCAATTACTGCTGTACATTGCTGCACAAAAAACGCATCTAAAAACAAACACCTAAAAAATGCACCGTGTTAAAGCACCCTTATAATGTATGAAGGGAAGTGAGACACCTAATCCATTTCAGGTGTTTACATGACTCCCAAAAGAGCCCCTCCTGTCGATGTGCCTCAAAACACACATCGCGTGCTGCTTGTTTGGAAAGGTTACATGGCTCAGTTCATGTTTTTAATAAGTATGAAGTGATCAGCATTAGGGAATTTTTCTTAAAAGAGTTTTATCGTTTGAACTGTTCGTGCTCTTCAGCTAATTCTCTGAGATTGAGTTTGAAATCCAGGGGGTGTCTCTCCTCTCCTCCCCAAGAGGCGTGTCTCTCTCCTCCCCAAGAGGCGTGTCTCTCCTCCCCAAGAGGCGTGTCTCTCCTCCCAGGAGGCATGTCTCTCCTCACTGAAGAACTGTGACATCATCATTTTGTATGAAGCAGGGGATGCAGAAGGTTGTCTGGATATAACAGCTCTGTAGCCTCCTGCATGCTTCTTATGTCTGCAGCCTTCAGGCTCCACAAGCTCCTTGCTGTGGTATATGCAGTTATACACACAGATGAGACATGTGAGGAGTGTATACTGCCTTCCCCCTTCCCCTCTGTTACCAGGCTGCAGGCTGTGTTACTGTTTGATATGGAGCAATGCACACTGCCCTCCACCTGCTCCGCGCCCCCTATTAACAGGCAGTAGACTCTATAATACTGTGTTATATCAGGGGATCTGTGACTTAAAGGGGTTTTGCCACTATGTAATGTTGACGTGGGATGCTTAGAAATCATAAGTTAGGCACTTTCCTAAATGCATGTCATTAAAAAAGCAGCTATCACCCAAGTAAAGATGTCAACTATCACTCAACGTTCACTGACAGCAAGCACCTGTTATATCTCTTAGTTTACACACAAATTACACTGAAAGCCAGCAGCTTTTACTTCTGTTCTAGTGGTGTTCACCCAAATTGTACTGACAACAGGCAGAGATCTTTAACTACAAGGACAAATGTCAGCTTCAAGTAAAGATCTCTGCTTGCGGTCAGTGACGTGAGTGAAAACAACGGAGGGAGAAGCATTCAGCTTCGAGAGAAGACCCTGCTCCACCTATAACTAACTTGGGCTGGTAATGTAGTGGTAGAGCTTTGGCTTTACAAGGAAGAGGTTTGGAGTTCTAGTCCCTCACATAGTATTCCCCCCCCCCCCTAAATTCTACACATATGTAGAGAGACCTAAAATATATATGTCAATCTCTATAATGATATATATACACATACAGAGCTCCCCTATATCATGTCTCATCCCCCAGAGTATATGCATTGTATCACGTATGTTGGAAGTGCCTGGTGTGACTACTGCGAGGATGGGACACTATATAGGGGAGCTTTGTGTGCGTATATAAATAACATTATAGATGTCTACACATATATTTTCATACTTTTACATATGTGTACAATTTATAAAAGAAAATTAAAAAAAAAACTACTGATGGGGCTTGAACTTCTAACCTCTCTCTTGCAGAGCTGATCAGCTAAGCACTACACTACACTACACATACAGCTTGTACAAACACGGTGTTGAATCCCTTTGTTATACACTACATAGGAGTTTATGATGCAGAGGCTGAAGGATAGGTATTCAACCTCGGAACGAGCTTGTGATGACATCATAAGGAGGCGGGGCTTGCATTAGATCTGAGGAACAGAACGCTCTCTTTTCTAAGTAGCAGCTTAAGGACTGGACCTGTGAGGAGGTGAATCAACCTCTTGGCAAAAGCCCTTTAAACAGGCAGTAATTGCCCAGATCATTCACCCTAGAGCTGGGAGAGGAGTTTACAGCCAGCAGCCCTTGGTTTCACTATCGATTTTAACAGCTCAGAGAGGAGTAAACACAGAGTGTGCAGGCAGCCAATCACAGCGCAGGGGCCGTGGCCGGGGCTTTTCCTGACTAGGGGCGTATCCCAACAGGCTGAATGAAATGGCAGCCAGCCAATCACAGTGCAGGGGCGTGTCTAGAGGGTGGGAAATGTCCAGGGGGCGTGTCCGACCAGCAACAGCAGAAATAGAACACAGATTTACAGAAAAGCTCATATCTGCTAAACCAAGTGACTGAGGTAATGCAACCCAATTACAAAAGTGCTTATTTTTACTGTCCCCATAATCTGAGACATGAGCTTTGTAGTGATAAAACCCCTTTAAGTGGCTTGTGCTATAAGGGATAGAGCTTAAGGTTTAACAGTTGCATACAGTTTGGTAGGATCTATCATTACCCATGACTTTTTTATTGTATGAAGTCTGAACGATATGCAGTTGGTATCACTGCCATTTTACTGTATTATTCACATTGTTTTTGTATCGTACCAGTTTTGGGAAACACACTCATTTTGCGAAATTACTTTATATGATGAAAACTATTGTGACTGCTATGATTTTGTAACCTCCCGTTTAATGAGTAGGTTTATAATTCATGTTCTTAATTAACTATTTTGAATAAAACTTTTATATATAAATGTATTATAAATTTACAATTTCATAAAAAAAAAAATCATAAACATTACTGGAGGTCCCAAAATCACAGCACTTAAAGGGGTTGTCTCACTACAAGGATTGCTGCTTTTTATGTTAAAGATCTTGCAAAAACAAGTCACTTTGCAATATATGTCCATTAACAGTGTCCTACCTATTCCTAGATAACCCCTCTTGCATGGGCTGCATCAGCTCCTCAGGTCACTATAGCTACAGACCTGTTCAGTCTCTCCTGATAGGCTGCCAGCACTGGTTGCTATAGCTACAGACCAGGCTTGTACTGCAGCCTGGTAGAAGACAGTAAACACGCCCCTGAATTCAAAGTGAAACCAAGAAAACAGGACTGAGGTAAGATGAATCAATGTAGTGAGACAAACCCTTTAATGGTAAGGATACAGGGCTTTGTCATGCAGTCACAATAGTATTTATCAGAGGAAGCAATTTTACATAAAAGGAACATTTGCCAAAACTTACACAATATAAAAAAATCCTAATACAATAAAACATTCAAATGCAAATGGAATACATGTGTAATTATATATATATACACATATATATATATATATATACATACATACACACAGTAGTGATGTACTTATGTATGTCTTTATGTA
The DNA here is from genome assembly GCA_025379985.1 of Phyllomedusa bahiana. Classification (NCBI taxonomy): domain Eukaryota; kingdom Metazoa; phylum Chordata; class Amphibia; order Anura; family Hylidae; genus Phyllomedusa; species Phyllomedusa bahiana. The sequence continues at coordinate 7,050 of JAODAL010010720.1, read as the reverse complement.
TATGTAATTCCATATATATATATATATATATATATATATATATATATATATATATATATATATACACACACACACACACATATGGAATTGAGATCTGTATAATATGTTATTGGTGCTGCATTGCCACTTTGTTATGCTGGTTGGACGTGTAATACAATATAATATAAATAAAATAGAGATAAAGGGGTCACTTCCAATCAGTATAATGTAAGGGACATGCTTGACCCAAACTTCCCAGCGTCTCCTTTTCTTGGTGGACAATGTTTCCCAATTGCTCCTGCAACAATGGTCAGTGGTCCACTTCCTTGATAGGTAGAAGTCCCTGAGTGCCATATTCTTTGGGAATATGCTTCCAAAAAGGTGAACATAACTTTTATAGACATGAGAGGATTTACCTTTATGTTAACACAGCAATAACTGTAGCCTTTTTCAAGAATCAGCAGCCATATTAGTCGGTCCTGAAAACGGCAAAGGAAATGTGATCCCGGAGAAACAAGACCTAAAATAAAAAATAAAAGACATTACAAACCTATCAAGTTCTACCTACATTGTCCAAGAATAAGGTGCACTGCTCTACACCTGTAAAACTGGCCTATTCACAGACCAATCATCAGAATTTCTATCAACGGCAGGATGAGACTTCTATTTACATCCATGGGAGTCACCTGCGTGCCAGTCCTTTACCACCACAACTCTTTTTAAATGCATTCTAGTAGCAAATAATAGATCTAATATTAAAAGGTGTTCACTGCTTCGGACAACTGCCCACTTCTTAGAAGAGTCCCTTCACGAAAAGCTGATCAAAAAGTGTCCTCTTGTTAGGGTCTTCAGCAATCAGCTGCAATGAAACATTGCAGTAAGTGTTCAGTTTCCCTACAGCACCACCAAAGAGGAAACTAAGTATTACCGTGTGCTTATTGAGCTCAGTGGGTTGTCTGCGTAATGTAGGACAGGACAGGTCCTCCAGTAAGTGATACCCTTCTTAACCGCTCTTCACTCTGGTCAAGAGATGAGGATCTTGAACAAAGGGGTTGTCTCACTACATTGATTCATCTTACTTCAGTCCTGTTTTTTCAGTTTCATTTTTCTAATTCAGGGGCCTGTTTACTGGCCTACAGTGATGAGCTGCTGACGACACCAGGTCTGTAGCTATAGCAACCAGTACTGGCAGCCTATCGGGAGAGATCGAACAGGTCTGTAGCTATAGCGACCTGAGGATGATGCAGCCCATACAAGAGTGGATATCTCAGAATAGGTAGGACACTGTTAATGGATATTGCAAAGTGACTTGTTTTTGCAAAATCCTTAACATAAAAAGCAATCCTTGTAGTGAGACAACCCTTTTAACTCTGAATTCCTTAATAGTGTCAACTAGGAAAATAATGTATTAATGTAATAATTGTATATGTTTTTTCTAATTCAGCAGGATGTAATCACACCAATCTCAAAAAAATAGTACTAGAGCTTTATGGACAGTGCAGCAGGTACCCTCTGTAATGTGCAGGTGGGCGAAGGTGGTAACCCTACTCGGTGACGGCATAGCTCATGAGAGCACAACTATTTTCCGCTACATGATGTGCAAAAAAAATCTGGTTCTCACTAACTGGGTTACACCATCCAACTTCGTTTGCTCAAATGTATCATGTATCATTGCTTGCTGTGTGACCAGAGTGCCATGTAATATAATCTGCGAGACTGCCATTCCTAGCATTGAGAACATGACTGGAAACACGAGAGTAGTGTGACTGCCTGATTGACATACTTCCCTCATGTGCTGTGGCAACACTCCATGGAGATGCCTGTAAACCATTCAGAAAACAAAGAATATAAAAGTCATACTCTTTCATTAAACACCAGGGTGTCGGCTGCTTTCATTTTTTTTTTTTTTTTTGCAACTATAGCTTCAAATGTGTGAACATAATATACTTAAAAGAAGATTTCGACAGAGTCATATAATGACATGTCAGCGAGTCGTTTTAATATGCCAAGTTGTTAAAAAGTCTTCAGGCATTTATTAGCTAAATCGGCCTGGTCGCTGGCTGACTAATGACTACTATTAGGGTGCTTTCACACGGTGCATTTTTGGTGCGTTTTTTTGGATGCGTTTTTTGTGCAGGAAGGCACAACATTTATGCTATACATTGTTGCATAAAAAACTGCATCAAAACCGCACCGTGTGAAAGCACCATAACAGCTCCCACAGAGGATTTCACCCAGTTAGGGGCCGTTTACACGGCACAGGACAAATACCGGCCGGTTTGCCGGCCGGTATCTGCCTGTTTTGCGGCCGTCCCCACGGCCGCGGGGGGGGGGGGGGGGGGCGCTTTTCTCCGCGATGAGCGGAGAAAAGCCGTCCCCCTCCCATAGACATGCAAATATTCCGTCGGGAAACCGGACGGAAGATGGTGCATGTTCTATGTTTTGCCGCCGGACCGCTGGCGACAAAACAGTCGGGCGGAAAACCCATGCAGTGGGGACTGCTGCACGGGTTTTCCATAGAGCACCATTGTGCTCATTTTCGGCCGGTTTTTCAGGCAGTCTGAAAAACCGCAAACCGGCTGAAAAACCGGCCGAAATCCCGTGCCGTGGGGACATGGCCTTAGGGATCCGCCTGCCTACTCTGCTGAGTTATTAGTTAGATTTGCCATTGGGGAGTCTGGGAAAATAGGATACCTATCCCTGTGGGACTGCACTATTAAATAGGTACTCCACTGAACAGTCCAGGTTCACAAGTCCTTTTGTGGGGAAAAAAATAATGGAGGGAAGTCCTGGGACCCCAGTCTATTGGCTATAGCACAGAAGTGCTGATTAAAAATATATCTAGAGAACCTCTGTATATCTGCCTACAGCAGATATCTTATTATTCCAAAGGACGACATGCAATAATTCAGGAGAAAAAGAACTGTGTCTCTAGTGCCATCTACAGGGAACTACCTTATAAATCAATATCCTATCCTGTAGATTTACATATAGGTGGCACTAGAGAGACTGTTTCCTTTCTTCAGGAGAGGAACTAATTTGCATATTTGTCCATGTAGTGAGTCCTATAGGCAATGCTAAAACAGCTAGATCCGTGCCAAAAAGAAAAGCAGCCCCTCAAATTTGATGGGGGCTTATAACCTGCTCAGTGCTGATGAGGAGCAAGAACCCTTAAACAGCTGTGAACACGTTTGCATTCCTAGTTGTTTCAAGGCTCTTTAATGGGTCAGACATTGATTTACAGGCTAACTATATTCATCAGGATACCATGAAAAAGCTACCTTGACAGATACTGAGCTGATGTCATGGCAGAGCCATAGGAATCTATAGAGCACTCAATCTCTTTTGGACCACATTTGCTCTATTTCATATCAGTATACACTTTATGTGCTGGACACTAGTGTGTGGTCTATGGCAGGTAAACCATATGCCAATAAGCAATAGAGCAAATGTAGTCCAAAAGAGATTATGTTTGCGTTATAAACTCCTACAGCCCTTCCAATGAACACATGCAACCTATGGCCGTGATGTGAATGGGACCTTATACTTGTGGCTGCTGAATCGAACTACACAGGGTTTGTTTATAGTCTCCGACCATGGAGACATATACAGTGGGGAAAATAAGTATTTGACACATCTTATAAGTGTAGGTGGGAAAAATAAGTTATCCCACCTACACAGAATTGAGAGGTCTGTAATTTTTCATCATAAGTGCACTTCAGCTGAGAGAGACAGAATCTAAAAAAATCAGAAAATCAAATTGTATGATTTTTAAACAATTAATTTGCATTTTATTGCATGAAATAAGTATTTGATCACCTACCACCCAGAACTGTTAGTTTTTCTTTAAGAAGCCCTCCTACTCTGCACTCATTACCTGCATTAATTGCAGCTGTATTAAAGACACCTGTCTACACAATCAATCACACTCCAACCTCTCCACCATGGCCAAGACCAAAGAGCTGTCTTAGGATACCATGGACAGAATTGTAGAACTGCACAAGGCTGGGATGGGCTACAGGACAATAGGCAGGCAGCTTGGCAAGAAGGCAACCACTTTTAGCACAATTATTAGAAAATGGAAGAAACACTAGATGACTGTCAATCTCTCTCTGTCTGGGGCTCCTGCAAGATCTTGCCTTGTAGGGTAAGAATGATTCTGAGAAAGGTCAGAAATCAGCCCAGAACTAGACAGGAGGACCTGGTCAATGACCTGAATAGAGCTGGGACAACAGTCTCAAAGATTACCATTAGTATCACACTACGCTGTCATGGTTTAGAGTTCTGTAGGGCACGCAAGGTCCCCCTGCTCACGCTAGCACATGTCCAGCCCTGTTTGAAGTTCACCAATGAGCATCTGGATGATCCAGTGAAGGCATGGGAGAAGGTCACATGGTCAGACGAGACCAAAACAGAACTTTTTGGTATCAACTCAACTCGCCGTGTTTGGAGGAGGAAGGAGGATGAGAACAACCCCAAGAACATCGTCGCAACCGTGGAGCATAGGGATGGAATCATTATACTTTGGGGGGGCTTTCCTGCAAAGGTGATAGGACGACTGCACCGTATTAAAGGGAGGACGCATGGGGGCATGTATCATGAGAATTTGGCCAACAACCTCCTTCCTTTAGTAAGATGGGTCATGGCGGGGTCTTCCAGCAGAACAATGACCCAAAACACACAGCCAGGTCAACTAGGGAGTGGCTCTGTAAGAAGCATTTCAAGGCCCAGGAGTGGCCTAACCAGTCTCCAGACCTGAACCCAATCAAAAATCTTTGGAAGGAGCGGAAACTCAATATAGCCTAGCGACAGCCCCAAAACCTGAAAGATCTGGAGAAGATCTGTATGGAGGAGTGGGCCACAATCCCTGCTGCAGTGTGTGAAAACTTGGTCATGAACTACAGGAAACGTTTGACCTCTGTAATTGCAAACAAAGGTTTCTCTACCAAATATTAACTTCTGTTTTTTCTATTATATCAAATAATTATTTCATGCATTAAAATACAGATTAATAATTTAGAAATCATACAATGTGATTTTATGAATTTTTTTAGATTCTGTCTCTCACAGTTGAAGTGTACTTATGATAAAATGACAGACATCTTCATCCTTTGTAGGTGGGAAAACTTGCAAAATCACCAGTGTGTCAAATACTTCCGTTCACCACTGTAGGTCTGTATAAGAATTGTAGACACAAAATGATATGAAATTGTCAGAGCTGTTTAATTGCTTCGTGTTAGATGCAGTGGTACAGTAAAAGAAAAACATAATGGAAAAGACAAGAGAAACCAGTTTACTCACTAATGCAATGTAGGGTAGGAGGCATGGATATATGTGGTGAACTATACCACAGTTCAATATAGAAAATAGAAGCATTCCAACGTCCGATAAAAAAAAATGTGCACATTTTTTGAAAATAAAAAAAATTAAAACATGAAGAAAACTAACAAACAGGAAATATAGAACAATAAAACGTTGTGACGCATTTCAGGCTGAGATATCAGCTCTTAGTCGTAGGTTTTATTTTCAATAAATTTGCAAATTTTTTATGGGATGCTGGAATTCTTCTATTTTCTATAGTAAAAACAAATGTTGCAAAGAATAACTTAGCCTGTAAACATTGTTGATTTTAAATGTAATAAAATCTAATGTGATGTAAAAATGTTCTACATCTGGTCTATCACAGCCCTTTATTATGTCTACCATAATCATGTAGCCCATCCCTCTGCTTAGAAGGGTAAAAGCTGAAAGTGGTAAATTGTGCCCCCCAAGCATGTTATATAGCTGGATAAGCTGAGCGCATTGATATATAATTCTATGGTCGAAGATTTGTTATAACTTATTGATCAAAATCTCATTTTATAAATCAGAGAAAGGTTTCGCTAATCAGTGTCTGATAGCCTTCCCTGTATAAGCATGCATAAATAAATAGTGGTAAATCATTAAAGGGGTGTTCTCACCATGCTGTTTCATAGAGCCTGCTCTTCACAGTTACTTTCCGACTCTCACTTTGTTCAGACTGTGAGCAGTTCTACAGCAGTGACTGACATTTCAGCTCTGCTATTCCTAACTGAGCCTGTTAGAGGGACATTGCTAATAGAAGTGTTTAATCAGCAAGCCAGAAGGCTACAGAGCTCTAAAGGATTAAAGTTTGTCAGTAACATAGATCAAGAAGCTCCTGGGCTGCTGATAAGACATAGCAGGGAGCAACATCACCATCCCAACCAGGGTAGCTGGATCAAGAAGAGCAGAGAAAGACAGAGAGAGATGGTTGGTAACCTGGGAAGCTTGTGTACACAAGCAGGAGATAAGAACTGCTCTATTTCTAAAAGGAAGCAAAATCAAAAAAGCAATGTATTTGGTACTAGTCTTTATTTACCTTTGCCTAATGTTTAAAACTTATCAATGTGGTGAGAATAACCCTTTAATGCAATAACTCATTAATGCAAACCTAACAAGCTAGTTGAGTTACCCCAAACCTTGAAATAAATACGTAACTTTTTAGGTGAGCAATTATTACAAGTAAATGTCAGTGTTCAGTATATACAGGATCATACCTACCGAGACTACCTGAAGCAAACGCAGATTGCAGCGCAGCAGCAAAACCTGGAACCATCTGCTGGTAATAAACTGTATCAGCACAGACACAAGCTGCAGCACCTACAGCTCCTGGCCAACTGCGGATAGGTCGTGGGAATCCAACCAGGAAGACGGGCAAAGTGAAAAGTGCCAGTAAAGGTGAGGAGAGCAGAGCAGAGAGGAGAATGAAGGTCAGCACCACAGGGAAGAAGATGATGTTCACTGTAATCAGACTGCTTGTCGATTTCCTCCTTTGTTTCTTCTCCGTCCAGGACGTCAGCAGAACAGTTAATGCAAACTGTAACTTCGCGGCTAACTGGCATAGTCGGTCTCGTATTATAGCAACCTAATAAAAGATGGTGAAAGGAGAAATTATACTTATATAATGTAGGATAACAAGTAAAACTGGAAGCGACATCAATGATCATTGGTCAGTGATTTTGTGAAATGAAAACTTTTTTTTTTCCGGGGCTAAAAACCAGGCAAATTTTT